>JAVJIF010001267.1:0-120229 GCA_038442645.1 Agave tequilana
GTTGTGCATTTAGGTTGTATCCCTCAAGTTGTGAGGTGTCCTTGTGTAAGCTTTGTGCTAATCCCTCAAGTTGTGAGGTGATTGTTTGTTGGCTTGGTGCTTTGCCTCAAGAAGGAGGTTTGGTTGTAAAGAAAGGAGTTTGGTACTCTTGTTATTGTATTGCCCCAATCCTCGGTGGAGGTTCCCTTTGTGGGAGTCCTGTGTAGACAAGCTAGTGGACTAGAAATCCTTCTGTGTGAAGGCGGGATGTAGAGTGGGTGCTCGAATCTCGAAACAAATCTTATTGTTTGCGCTTGCTCCATTGACTCTCTCTATCTCTCTCTTTACTTTGTATAGCCATATCATATACTTGCTTGTGTGTGCATCTCTAGTTAATTGCAATTAGTTTTTAAAATTCCGCATTAAGTTCACTAGATTAGCATATCACCTATTCACCCCCCCTCTTGGTGATTTCATTGGTATCAGAGCCTACGCTCCTGATATTATTTAACCGCCTAGGAGTGAGATCTTTGTTTGCTAATCTTCATTTGCATTTTCATTTACACACATTTAGTTTGCACTCATGGATAGCCCTTCCTATGTTTGATTTTTCTAGACATGATATTTGAAGGCCAAGATGAGTTGTCATTTAAAAAGCCCTAGGACATCTATTTATCAAGCCACTACTCAAGAATCCTACCCAAATGCTAGCAAGCATAAAAAGGCAAATGCAATTAGCCCTTAAGACACTTTAGCATCTCTTGATAAAGATCTTTTACATGTGTTTGCTCACTATGATTCGGCTTTTGCAGTTTGGAGCATTTTGACTTCTCCCGAGCTACCAGGATTATCAACAAGTTGAGGAGATCTAGGAGAGACAAGTCCGACGAGCATGCCTCATGGTCCAGGGAAAGACTCCCTTGAGGTACAATCGGATTCTCAACTAGATGATAGCTCTAGTTCCTATTGCTATGGATGTTTAGAAGTTCAATCCTTAAATATGGAACTTGCTAAAAGCTTGAAAATTTTGGAAAACATGATTTTTTTTAAAGAATAATTTGAACTAAAGAAGATTAAAGGATTTGTGTTCTAATTTTGAATTGATTTTGCAAGAGAAGGAAGAGATTGCTAGTGAACGTGACTCACTTAAATCTCAACTTGACCTTGCCTTAAAGGAAAATGAATTTTTGAAAAGCAAAAATGATTGTGATGATTTGTGAACAACAATGAAGATTTATCTTCTAAATTAGATATTATTTAAAAGATAACTTTCTTTGAAAATGAAATTGATTTCATTACAAAGAATTGGATTTGGTTTTAAAGAAAAATGAATCTTTGAAAATTGAATTGTCTTCACATGTTTGCATGCTAGTGTAGCTTCACCTAGCACATCTTTGCATGCTCCACTTTTCTTCTAGTATTGAAAATGAATTAAATGTTTTGAAGAAAAGTGTAGATTGTTTGGGCTCCACTTTGAGCCAATGTGCTTTGAATCATACACGATTGGAATCCTTGGTTCGAAAGAAACAAGTTCATCCTTGCATGCACACCCATCACGGCATACACATGCTTTCCACGGTCCCCACCATCACATGTATGCTCAGGTGTACACGTGTACACATTGTAGTCGAAAAGGCCACCTTGCTAGATTTTGCTATGATCGTGTACATGTTTGAAAATTTAGCAAATATTTTGTTTGGTTAGGAGAGGTACTAACCCCTATGGACCCAAAAGGAATTGGTACCAAAGACCTCCCCTACGATTTTTGATGTAGGTGTGGGCTCTCGCATCACGTGAGAGTGGCATTGCCTTGGAGTGGATGCTTCCGTGATTAAAGAATACAATTTGGATGCATCACTTTCAAGGGGAGCTTGGTGGAGAGGGCCACCATTGGTTTGGAGAACTAGAGAGGTGCATTCATCGGTTTGGTATCAATCTCTAACTCTTGTTTATATTTACATGATTTTCATGTTCTTGATTTATAGCTTGTCATGTTTTATTGTCATTGCATATGCCATGATAATTAGATTAGTGATATACTTGTTAGTTATTAGAGACACCCATGACCTATCTTTGTGTTCTCACTTTGTTTTAAACTAATATGTATGTCCTTAGATCTAATGCATGTGCATATACATAATGATCATATGGATGCTCATGATCCTTGTTTTGATGTTCCATGTTCTTCATGTTTTTATTAGTATGTCAAATGCCATGTTTATTAGACCATTGACATGCATGCTTGCTTTTGAGTTCACCCATGATTATATTGACCCATATGGTGTGTTCTCACCCTTGTTTAGCTATCATGTTTATTATAGTTCTAATAGCATGTGGATTTACATAATGATCATTTTTATGATGATTTATGTTTTGTTTTATTCTTCATGATTTGAATTATGTTTGGATGATAGTTTTCCATTAAAACTAGGTTATATACTTGTACATATAGTGGGCTACAAATAGATCACTATATGTTTGTACTTGAACGCTCTTTTGTACCCATTAGATGTGTTAGTATAGTCTAGTTTTGATGATTCATGCATTCTAACTTGTATTCCCCATTTTGGATATGTTTTATGATTTTGTTTTTTCACTTCATGTATATGTCTATCTTGCCAAACTTTAAGATATACATGTATATCCCCTTGAGTCATTTGCTTCTCATGCAATCCTTTATTATGGACGCAATTGTGTTTAGGGATATGTATGTATACTTCTCGTTTTGTCAAACATACATATGCCTTATAGTATGATGTTTTTTTAATAAAATTTAATTTTTCATATTTTCATGTTTAAAGGAATTTCAGTTGAGCTTAATTGAACATTTTCATGATTATGTGTATCACATTACACTTGTTCTCTCTACTTTATTAGTTTTCTCATGATTTTGTTTTCATGAGTCATATATGAGCTTTATGACCTTGAGTGCTTAGTGTCATGTGATTTACATATGCTTCATGAAAACAAATTTTGTTTTATTTCTTGCTTGAAGGATTTCGTACTAGGTTGCAAGTTTCCCATTTAACTAGTTTGAATTCTTCGTTTTGGTAGAGTTCTTCAAACATACCTTATTTTCAAATCTATTTTTGAAACCCCTACCATCAACGGGCGGTTTGTTGGGAGATCATGCTCATGTATGCTTTATAGTGAAAATCATTTTAAACTTGGACATGATTGGGTGGTAGGTTATATGAGATATACATTTGATATTATTGTTGTTTCAATGGTATCATTGAATTCTTTCAATTGGTATCTGTAACACCCCGTTCCCAGAATACGTACTTATCTGCGTATTCAATTTTTCGATCGTATTTTTTTGATTTCGTTGATTTGGTCTTTCTGGTAGTCTAAATTAACTGATTTTAATTTCAAACACTGTTTCCCATATTTTAGATTTTCATGATTTTTCAGATTTTTTTTGAATTATTTTTATAAGAACCCTAAAATCAGGATTAATCGTACCTCGCTGGTTTATTCCTAGATTTCTAACTTACAAATGAAGTCAAATTTTAAGAAACCGCTTTCACATATTTGCTTAGAATAATATTTACTATCTTAATTCGTTTTTTGGGAATTTTCAGAATTTATCAAATTTCTGCCAGATCTGGCGTCGACCGATATTGGCGACCGATTTCAAGATTTTTAATTTAAAACTATAAAGTATTTCTTGAAACGATTTTCACCATGATTCTTAGAATAATATTCTTGATTTTTTGAGATTTTTTGCGGGTCGTTCCGAGATACTTGATTTCGGACGTTTTCGGTGTTTTTCCGAAAATTTTCCGCATCCGCAACCGAATCCCGGGAATCCGCCACTCTAATTATTTCACTTTTTCTACAAGAAATTATCTTCCTTTTTTCATTTTCTTTTCCTTTTTCCTTTTTCTTTCCTTCCTTTTCCTTCCACCAAATTCTCCAAAATCTCCATTCTTCCATTACTTTCTACAACTTTCCACCAAAAATATCTTCTCCAACCAAAAATATCTTCTCCAAATATCCAACCTCTCTCCATCACCATGGCCGGCCAAGAGAGAGCCACCTCACCCCTCCATTTTACAAAAAAACCCCTCCCTAAAACATTTTTACATCACTTCACAATTCCAATTCCTATATAAACTTTTCCTTCTCCTTTCCACTTCATTTTTCTCTTCACCAAAGCCTTAACCACCACCAACTCCTCCTTCATCTCCACCACAACCACAACACTAATACAAACTTCTCTAACTCTCTACCTTCATCTTCTTCCTCCTCCATCTCCATTTAAACCACCACAACTTCAACAACTCCACCAAAGTCTCCACCTTCTCCTTTACCTTTTCCAAACTACCACTACAACAAAACCTCTCCACAAAACCACCACCCCATCATCTTCTCTAAGGCCGGCCACCTCCTTTGGATTGGGGCCGAGCTCTTCTTCGTCGGTAACATCTCCGATGATTATTCCGGTAATCGTTCACGATTATTCCGGTAATCATTGCGTTGACGCTTACAACGACAACAACTAACATCACCATTACCTCTACTATTTTCCACACCATCTTCACTTCCTATCAATTTCACCATCACAACACAACCTCCATCTCCACTACTTCACCTCCAACTCACACTCCTTCACTTTCTTTTTACTCCACCAAAATCCATCTTCTTTATCAAATACCACCACCAACAAAATCACCTTCCCTTTCCTCTCCTCCTCCCTCTCCTTGGGGCGCCACTCCCTAGGCCACCACCAAGGGGTGGCGCACCACCCTAGGACCGGCGACCACCCAAAGGCCAAGCCCCTTTCCTTTGCTCGCTTGGTATTTTTCCTCTCCCGGGGAATCGGACGCGCAAAGCTTCAAAAGTGGCGTTTTAGGCGAGTGATTTTCCTCGCCAGAAAATAGATTTGTATTAAAATCATTATTATGTTGTCTTCGGTATCAGTGCGATGTGGTTGTACGGGTGTGTGTGTTGTAATCTGTGGGCATGTCTTCATTTGAACCGGACTGATATACTGTAATGCTTGTAATAGGATAGAACAACTCGTGCGGACATTCAGCCTCTGTCTCTCACTATCTTGAAAGAGAGGTGGTTGGGACCGTCAGGTTTCTCAGCACTGCCTCCAGACCATTCAGCCTCCGGTCTCTCACTATCTCGAAAGAGAGGTGATTGGACCGTCAGGTTTCTCAGCTCCATCTGGTTAGCATACTTAGCGCTCAGCGCTTTATTCACTAATCCGTCTAGGCAAGTTGCTACCGGACTTTCCACTCGTATTCTAAAACGAGTCGTCCCGGTAACCTCGCCAAGCGTATTAGTGTCTAAACTCTGTTCGCTGTCTGTGCCTCCAGCTTGCTCAGCTCCGCTTGGTTGTGCTCAGCTACTACTCTATCACATGCCATGTATTTACCTGATATGTTAACACTTGACATGTCATTACTTCATACCTGTCATTTACATGCTACTAGTTAACTCCTGTTTGTATCACCTCACCTGACACTAATGTGTTACCACCTGACACCAGACATGCTACTACTTGGCAAGGCCCCTTGTTATGACATGACTTGCCACCGGACTAATATCAATCTCTTACATGATTGGTCACCTGCCTCCTGTTATATTATACTTGACTTGTGATTATCACATTTACGGGAATCCTGCCTTGTTATCCTGTATTATATCAGTGACCTGTTATCCTGTATTATGTACAGTGACCTGTTCCTGTATTATATACAGTGACCTGTACTCCTGTTATCATGTACTCCTGAATTCCTGATCATGTCCTGCTCTTGCTCTTCCCGTAAATTGATAATGACATGATAAATTATTATAAGACAACTTGCACCCGGTTCGGGAGAAAACTGATGAGTCCTGAATAATCATGTTTATGGTGGTCTTATCGAGTCACGCGTGGCCACACACTTTAGGGATCACCTGGCGGCCACCAGGATTCCGTGGGGTGTGCTGGAACCCCTACTCTTGATTATTCCTGCCGAGTATGCACACGCCCTAGGCCTATTCTATGGGATCTGCGATACTTTATTCCTGTTCGGGCGTACATAAGTCCCGGTACCTAGCGTACGTTCCGGCTCAGCACCGGATACTCCTGGACCGTTGTCCCGGCATGTACGGGGCCATTCTAAACATGGTTCGTCAAACTTCATCAGTTTCCAAATAACTTGCTCTATAAGTTGTAAGTAGAAGTATGTGGAATGGGACGCGTACTGAAGTCTACAACTTAGACAGCCCAATTATAAAAATGCCAACTATGGATCTGTTGTATGCTTTGCTGAGTTTGCTTCTATCGGATTTTACATCGGATTTCTAGTTTTATGATTATTATACTATATATGTTCACATCCTGTTTTACCACTAGTATTCCACTTCTCTAGTCTCCTATTCTTACCTATCATACCATGAGTACTTCCTGCTTGATATCACTTGTATTATATCTACTTGTTCCTGCTTGCTTATGCTCACGACACTGTTTTCAAAGCATGATTTTGATTCGGTTTTATCGATACACATGTGCTTATCTTTGCCCGCCATCTGGCTTTCACATCACCACTCGCTAGGGGAGTTCTGACTCCTCTGGATCCTCATGTCCAGGTCCTGGAGCTTGGAGCTAGGGGATTCTCTTAGTTTGCTGATCTGAAAGGTGCAGCAATAGCTTGGATCTCCACAGACCATCTGAAGCTCCATCCTTCTAGGCCCTCTATGCGCCTCTCGAGATTTCCCTTCGTAAACTCGTGTGCTTTTTGTACTATTCATTCTTGTACATCCCTTTGTAATCTCTCGTAATTGCGCATATCAGAGATGTAATTTCATGTAATATTGGATCACCTCGGGTGATAACTTTGTAAATGTACTCATATGTTGGAATGTATAATGCACCACTTGCTTTCGTACTCTGATTCTTGCTTGTACTGATGCTTAACGTATATACGTGAGGGTATTTCTGACCTGCGTTATACGTCGCAGTAACGTCTCCGTACCAGCAGGATCGGGGCGTTACAGGATGGTATCAGAGCCTAGGTTCTCACATCCTCAGTACGTCCAGATGGCAAATTAATGGTAAAGAGATTTGCAACTGGAATACAAGAGTCCTGGTTATACAATCCAACTACAAGTGCAGAGTTATCTCTCTTTCTTTCTTTTGATCCATTCCTTGTATCCTGAGACCCTTCAATCTTTTACCTTCCAGCTCCTTCTTGCAACCCCTTCAACCAACTCAGATATGGAAAGACGGGGAAACACGCAATGGTCCTGGTACTTCTCAAGATGGATCCAGCGGAGACAATGATAGCCTGATGAGGGTACTTCAAGGGATGATGCAGAATCAACAACAGCAGACAGAGCTTCTACGTCAAGGACTGTTGGTTGCACCCCGAGAGCAGAGGCCAGGCAACGTGTCAGACTTCAGGAGATTACAACCGGCGATCTTTTCAGGCATAGAGAAGCCTTTGGTGCAGAACAATGGCTAGTAGACACGACGGATCTCTTGAGAGCAGCCCGAATCCCTAAGGATAACCAAGGGAAGTGGCCAAGATACAACTGAGAGATGTGGCCAGAACCTGGTGGTTGGCAGAAGAAGCAACACTGGAGAAACCCATTACATGGGACCAATTCTCAAAGGGTTTTTATGAAAGATTCTTCCCTGCAACAGCTTAAAAGGAAATGGAAGAACAATTTATCCTGCTACAACAGCGAAATCGTCAGTGGATGAATATGCTGCTGAATTCTTGAGGCTTAGCAGGTTTGCACCCTTACATGGTGACAGACGAAGAGAAACAGGCTAGCAGATTTCAGCAAGGGCTGAAAATGGATGTTCAGATGTTTCTTATTCCTCAGCAACTGAAGACATACTCTCAGGTTCTTTCATTGCCGTGAAGTGGAACAGGACTGGAGAAGAAAAGCGAGAATCAGGTGCGAAACAAGCCATAAATAGGCCCTTTCCATTGATGAACGAAGAAGACGCAGCCAGGACCACCATGGTCCGATAATCAAGCAGCAACCATTCCAACCTCCCCTTCAGCCGATAATATGCGGGTACTGCCGAAAGCCTGGACACATCCAACGCAATTGTCGAAAAGCTAATGGGCTATATGTTTGGTATGTGGATCCGGAAATCACTCTATAGGTGATTGTCCATTCAAGAGGACCTATCCAATACCACCAACATTTCTAGCACGAGCAGCACCCCCACCACTTCCAGCCCCACCACATAAAGGGAACCCAGAACCCATTGGCCGAAGAGCTCCATTCCCACCCCAGCAGCATGATCAACCACAGAGAGGCGCAAGAACTAGAGCAGATCATGGCAGAGGCCAAGTTCACAGCATGTCAGTAGAGGCGTCAGGCGAAGCAGCAGTAGAATACGAAGCCCACTATCCAGAACAGGGACCTTGAGGATATCATTGTAACAACTACCCCTGATCCTTTTGTATTTTGAGTTGGTTACCTTTGTAACAGCTACCCTTGATCTTTTGTACTTTGGGTTGGTTATCTTTCTAAATATTCCACTTTATCCTATTCTCATTGTCGACTTTAGTCTCTCTCCTGTGTCCATTTTCCCCTTATCGAAATTTCGAGGACAAAATTTTTGTAAGGTGGGTGGAATGTAACACCCCGTTCCCGGAATATGTACTTATCTGCGTATTCAATTTTTTCGATCGTATTTTTTTGATTTCGTTGATTTGGTCTTTCTGGTAGTCTAAATTGACTGATTTTAATTTCAAACACTGTTTCCCATATTTTAGATTTTCATGATTTTTCAGATTTTTTCTGAATTATTTTTATAAGAACCCTAAATCAGGATTAATCGGTAGCGCTGGTTTATTCCTGGATTTTTAACTTACAAATGAAGTCAAATTTTGAGAAACCGCTTTCACATATTTGCTTAAAATAATTTACTATCTTAATTCATTTTTTGGGAATTTTCAGAATTTATCAATTTCTGCCAGATCTGGCGTCGAGCGATATTGGCGGCCGATTCTAGGATTTTAATTTAAAAACTATAAAGAGTTTCTTAAAACTAATTTCACCATGATTATTAGAATAATATTCTTGATTTTTGAGAATTTTTGCGGGTCGTTCCGAGATACTTGATTTTCGGACGATTTCGGTATTTTTCCGAAAGTTTTCGCCCGCTCCGCCGAATCCCGGGAATCCGCCACTCTAATTATTTTCACTTTTCTTCCAAGAAATTATCTTCCTTTTTTCATTTTCTTTTCCTTTTTTCCTTTTTCCTTTTTCTTTCCTTCCTTTTCCTTCCACAAATTCTCCAAAATTCTCCATTCTTCCATTACTTTCTACAACTTTCCACCAAAATATCTTCTCCAACCAAAAATATCTTCTCCAAAATATCCAACCTCTCTCCCATCACCATGGCCGGCCAAGAGAGAGCCACCTCACCCCTCCATTTTACAAAAAACCCCCTCCCTAAAACATTTTTTACATCACTTCACAATTCCAATTCCTATATAACTTTTCCTTCTCCTTTCCACTTCATTTTTCTCTTCACCAAAGCCTTAACCACCACCAACTCCTCCTTCATCTCCACCACAACCACACCACTACAACTTCTCTAACTCTCTACCTTCATCTTCTTCCTCCTCCATCTCCATTTAAACCACCACAACTTCAACAACTCCACCAAGTCTCCACCTTCTCCTTTACCTTTTCCAAAACTACCACTACAACAAACCTCTCCACAAAACCACCACCCCATCATCTTCTCTAAGGGCCGGCCACCTCCTTTGGATTGGGGCCGAGCTCTTCTTCGTCGTCGGTAACATCTCCGATGATTATTCCGGTAATCGTTCACGATTATTCCGGTAATCATTACGGTGACGCTTACAACGACAACAACTAACATCACCATTACCTCTACTATTTTTCACCACCATCTTCACTTCCACTATCATTTCACCATCACCACCACCTCCATCTCCACTACTTCAACCTCCAAACATCACCTCCTTCACTTTCTTTTACTCCACAAAATCCATCTTCTTTATCAAATACCACCACCTACAAATCACCTTCCCTTTCCTCTCCTCCTCCCTCTCCTTGGGCCGGGCCACTCCCTAGGCCACCACCAAGGGGTGGCGCACCACCCTAGGGCCGGCGCCACCCAAACAGGCCAGCCCTTTCCTTGCTCGCTTGGTATTTTTCCTCTCCCGGGAATCGGACGCGCAAAGCTTCAAAAGTGGCGTTTTAGGCGAGTGATTTTCCTCGCCAGAAATAGATTTGTATTAAAATCATTATTATGTTGTCTTCGGTATCAGTGCGATGTGGTTGTACGGGTGTGTGTGTGTTGTAATCTGTGGGCATGTCTTCATTTGAACCGGACTGATATATTGTAATGCTTGTAATAGGATAAGAACCTCGTGTGGCCATTCAGCCTCCGGTCTCTCACTATCTTGAAAGAGAGGTGATTGGGACCGTCAGGTTTCTCAGCACTGCCTCCAGACCATTCAGCCTCCGGTCTCTCACTATCTCGAAAGAGAGGTGATTGGGACCGTCAGGTTTCTCAGCTCCATCTAGTTAGCATACTTAGCGCTCAGCGCTTTATTCACTAAATCCGTCTAGGCAAGTTGCTACCGGACTTTCCACTCGTATTCTAAACGAGTCGTCCTGGTAACCTCGCCAAGCGTATTAGTGTCTAAACTCTGTTCGCTGTCTGTGCCTCCTGCTTGCTCAGCTCCGCTTGGTTGTGCTCAGCTACTACTCTATCACATGCCATGTATTTACCTGATATGTTAACACTTGACATGCCATTACTTCATACCTGTCATTTACATGCTACTAGTTAACTCCTGTTTGTATCACCTGACAACTAATGTGTTACCACCGGACACCAGACATGCTACTACTTGGCAAGGCCCCTTGTTATGACATGACTTGCCACCGGACTAATATCAATCTCTTAACATGATTGGTCACCTGCCTCCTGTTATATTAATACTTGACTTGTGATTATCACATTTACGGGAATCCTGCCTTGTTATCCTATATTATATACAGTGACCTGTTATCCTGTATTATGTACAGTGACCTGTTCTGTATTATATACAGTGACCTGTACTCCTGTTATACATGTACTCCTGAATTCCTGATCATGTCCTGCTCTTGCTCTTCCCGTAAATTGATAATGACATGATAAATCATTATAATACAACTTGCACCCGTTCGGGAGAAACTGATGAGTCCTGAATAATCATGTTTATGGTGGTCTTATCGAGTCACGCGTGGCCACATACTTGAGGGATCACCCGGCGGCCACCAGGGATTCCGTGGGGTGTGCTGGCACCCCTACTCTTGATTATTCCTGCCGAGTATGCACACGCCCTAGGCCTATTTCTATGGGATCTGCGATACTCTATTCATGTTCGGGCGTACATAAGTCCCGGTACCTAATGGTACGTTCCCGCTCAGCACCGGATACTCCTGGACCGTTGTCCCGGGCATGTACGGGGCCCATTCTAAACATGGTTCGTCAAACTTCATCATTTTCAAATAACTTGCTCTATAAGTTGTAAGTAGAAGTATGTGGAATGGGACGCGTACTGAAGCCTACAACTTAGACAGCCCCAATTATAAAAGATGCCAACTATGGATCTGTTGTATGCTTTGCTGAGTTTGCTTCTATCGGATTTTACATCGGATTTCTAGTTTTATGATTATTATACTATATATGTTCACATCCTGTTTTACCACTAGTATTCCACCTCTCTAGTCTCCTGTTCTTACCTTATCATACCATGAGTACTTTCTGCTTGATATCACTTGTATTATATCTACTTGTTCCTGCTTGCTTATGCTCACGACACGGTTTTCAAAGCATGATTTTGATTCGGTTTTATCGATACACATGTGCTTATCTTTGCCCGCCATCTGGCTTTCACATCACCACTCGCTAGGGGAGTTCTGACTCCTCTGGATCCTCATGTCCAGGTCCTGGAGCTTGGAGCTAGGGGATTCTCTTAGTTGCTGATATAAAGGTGCAGCAATAGCTTGGATCTCCAACAGACCATCTGAAGCTCCATCCTTCTAGGCCCTCTGTGCGCCTCTCGACATTTCCCTTCGTAAACTCGTGAGTGCTTTTTGTACTATTCATTCTTGTACATCCCTTTGTAATCTCTCGCAATTGCGCATATCAGTGATGTAATATTCATGTAATATTAGATCACCTCTGGTGATAACTTTGTAAATGTACTCATATGTTGGAATGTATAATGCACCACTTGCTTTCGTACTCTGATTCTTGCTTGTACTGATGCTTAGCGTATATACGTGAGGGTATTTCTGACCTGCGTATATACGTCGCAGTAACGTCTCCGTACCAGCAGGATCGGGGCGTTACAGTATCAATATTGACATTTCTTGTATACTCATATCTTTGTATATGCATGCTTGCACTTCAAAGAATATCAATTTCAATTGGTATTAACTTTTCATACATATATATGTGTTTTTGTTTATGCTAAAGCTTGAGTTTTATTTTGTTTCAATTGACTAGTTTTCAATTGGTATCTATATACAAGCTTATGCATGTTTTTATTTGGTATTTCATAAAGGGGGAGAAAACTTGTATTTCATTTTTCAATTGGTAATTGATTTCCACTCCCATTCTTTATGATTGATTATTTCAATTTGGTATCATATGTTCAAAATGAAAAACATTTACAATTGGTATCAAGATTTGTGTTTAGGAATTCAAAATTTGTTATGTTTAATTTCAATTGGTATCAAGATTGTTTACTTACAATTGATATGTTGTTTGTTTACTAATCAATTGGTATCAAGATTTTTGTATTTTCACTTTTAATTGGTATCATTTGTTTCAATGCCTCGTTTTACCTTTATTTCAATTGGTATTAATTGATATAGGCATTCCTTAAAATGTTTTTATACTCATTTCAATTGATATCGTTATGCACTTCATTGACATTTGTTTATTGGTATCATGTTTGATGTCACCCTTTATTGATTCCTTGTTTCCTACAAAAAGGGGGAGAAAAATTTTGTTTTTGTGATTTTACCCCTTTGTTGATGATTGACAAAAAGGGGGAGAAGAATTTGAGTTTATATGCATAAAAACATAAAACATGCATACACTTGTTTTTTATGTTTTATTAAAGTTCAATTGGTTTTCATAGCATTATTTAAAGAACATGTTTAATTTTTATTTTTGGTATCAAGAGCTTCATAATTTTGTTTTACAAATTGATATCAAGAGCTTGTGTTGAAAATGTATGTGTTTTATTTAATTGGTATCAAGAGCATGTTTTAGAAATTTATGTGTTTTATGCATGTTAATGCATACATGTTTATAAACATTCATTGCAGACTTATTTGTTTATCTTGATGCATGAGTTAAGGGGGAGCTTCTTTGAAGCTTAATTTTAATCCATGCATATATAACTCCATGAGTTTTGTCATCATCAAAAAGGGGGAGATTGTTGGCCCAAAGGCCTCCCACTCTAGTTTTGATGATGATTAACTCATGTAGTTATGTGTTCTAATAATCTTGTGATTTTAGTTTCAGATCATTAATCAAGACATTAGTTGGTGAAAGCTTCAAAACTGACTTTCACATGGTGATTTAAGAGCCCGAGCGTCAAAGATCATATATAGCACTCATTGGAGTCTAGCTCGGTGGATCACGAAGTTTTGGATCGAGTCGGCTTGAAGACGTCGCTCTACAAGAAGACATCGGTTCCTAGTTTAGTTTTATGTTTAGATCCATTTGTAAAGATTAGAATAGTATGATATGCTCAAGTTCACAAAACACACACGTTTCATGTTTTGGCTTTGGTTTTTGGTTTGATTGGTTTAACCGATCTTGGTTTTCATGAATAGATTGTATCAAAACAAGTTTACTTAGTTTTTATGTATATTAGATGTATTCTATATACATACATGCTTCAACTATTTAAACAAACTTAGTTTGATAGTCTAATTCATGAGTTTGGTGTTTTGGCATTTTTAACAAAACATATTTTGGGATTTAAAGTCAAAAACTATGATATATTCATGTTTCATGTATATTGGATTTCTATCCATATGCATCATGCTTCAAAATGTTTAAATATCATGTTTTGTATTTAGATGAGTTTTAGAAAGAATCGGATTTCCATTTGAAAAATCTAAGTTTTCAAGAGTACAGCTTTTGGTTTTTGACAAAATTTTCATAACACAAAAATAGTTCAAAATGTTTGAAATTTGTGTTGAAATTGTTAACACAAGTTTGTTTGTCAATGTGAAATGAGAAAACTATTTTTGTGAATTTTTAGAAGATTTATGAGAATTTTTAGAATTAAAAATAACAAGTTTTTCAGTCCCAGATTTTGGCAGCCAGGCTCTGGGTCGACCGTAACGGTCGACCGGGCCAGGAGCCGATCGACCGTAGCGGTCGACCGGACGTGCACAAGGTTGTGCACGTAGCCGTGTCAGTCGGCCGATCGACCGACCGGTCGACCGACTGAAAGCAACCCACTCTCGGGTTGCTCCCGTCGACCGGACAGAGAGAGTTGCTCTCTGTATCTGGGACCGGTCGACCGGGCGGTCGACCGGTAGCTGCCAATGGTCAAAATTCGACCGTTGGCCGGTCGACCGTCCGGTCGATCTTAAGGCCAATTCTGGCAGTTTAATCTGCCAACGGCTATATTTTTTAATGGGCTATAAATACCCCATTGGAAAGAGGTTTTCTCTAAGATTTTGAGAGCTAATTTTTCCTGACTCTCGAGTGTCTTCACAGCAATCAAAAGAAGTTTTTAGGCTTTAAATTGAACAATCTATTTGGTGTTTTTGCTAGGGTTTGGAAAATCAAGAAAATAATTTTGGGGAAAAGTTTTTGATTCAACTTCTTTATCTTGGTTTCTAGTTTTCCCAAAGATTTTCTTTGAGTTTTTGATTTCCATTCCTTTGGTTTTCTCCACACTTGAGCTACATCTTCTATCTTATTCTATAGGATCTTTGTGTGGGAAAAGAAATTGTTTGTGGTTATTAGACCACCAAGTTGTAAACCCAATCTTTGCTTGGCTTTGTGCCTTTCCCTCATTGTGTTGAGGAGGTTGTGCATTTGGGTTGTATCCCTTAAGTTGTGAGGTGATCCTTGTGTAAGCTTTGTGCTAATCCCTCAAGTTGTGAGGTGATTGTTTGTTGGCTTGGTGCTTTGCCTCAAGAAGGAGGTTGTGGTTGTAAAGAAAGGAGTTGGGTACTCCTTGTTATTGTATTGCCCCAAATCCTCGGTGGAGGTTCCCTTTGTGGGAGTCCTGTGTAGACAAGCTAGTGGACTAGAAATCCTTCTGTGTGAAGGCGGGGATGTAGAGCTGGGTGCTCGAACCTCGAAACAAATCTTATTGTTTGCGCTTGCTCCATTGACTCTCTCTATCTCTCTCTTTACTTTGTATAGCCATATCATATACTTTCTTGTGTGTGCATCTCTAGTTAATTGCAATTAGTTTTTAAATTCCGCATTAAGTTCACTAGATTAGCATTATCACCTATTCACCCCCCTCTAGGTGATTTCATTAGGGTCTTCTTCTTCATTGCACACCATGAACTTAGGATTGCACAAGCAAACCATTATTAGTAGAATTTTATATAAGATAAATGTGCAGATGTGATAAAAATTATGCAGTATTAGAGATTAATCACTCCAACTCCACCCATGTGTTGCCATGGTTGTGGTTTCTCCCATGGGGAACCTTGTTGACATCTAGGGATGTCCTTAGAGGTGGAGGTCTCCTCCGGTTGTCTCCCCACACCTTTCCATCGCCATGAGTTTCTCAGCAGCGCCTGTGAGGGCTTGGAGTTGCACTGCAATCATATTCAACTGCTCCATGGTGGCGAAGGCAAAGCTAGGTGATGAGATTGGTCCCGCATCAGGGTTTTGGGGGTGATTGGAGAATATGGGGGATTTGTTGAGTGACAAGACTCTCAGTCTGGGGTGACTATGAACCGACAGACTGCATACTCTTGTTTTTTGTTCAGTTTGTGGCTGGTGTGCAAGTTTACTATGTTTCAACAAACTTCGCCAATGTTTGAATAAATTTTGGCTATGGATGTGAAGTAAACTGTAAGACTGGGCATTAGGATGTCGTGTTCTATCCCGCAAAGCCAAGTTGTAGCCTACAACCAAAGGTCAGAGAAGGTCAGGATGGCTCTTAACCTAGAACCTTCTGACGTTCAATTGAGCCCAAGTATGAGGTGAATAAGGGCAGATGACTAGAGCTTAGAACACACATTTGCTTGGAGCAACTATAGGCATATTTATAGGTAAGTCGAGAGAGCTTATTCAGTCATTTCAGATGTCACTTTAGGGCAGCGGGTGCCGTGATTACAGTTGCCGCCCACCGTGATTTAAGGAAGCTTTTCAGGTTGCCAGAGCACCAGCGGGAGACCCACCGCCCAGAAGTCTCTGTAACCTTCTCATGCAAAGTTCAGACAGCTTTACAAACCCAGGCCGACGTACACTAGGGTCTTTAGAGAATCCATGGTCTCCTCTTCTTTTTGTCTTTCGTGTTGAGGTCGAAAGAGACAAACGGGATCCTTGACTTTTACTGAGGCAGGCCCTTGAACAATATGGGCCCTCACAGTGAGTTTGTTTTGTTTTGACTGCTCAAATTAAGGTGAGACGGGCCCATGCTAGACTGCCCAAACCAGTAGGACATGCTTAGCAATTAAAAAGAGAGTTAAAAAAACATAAATAATGTTATAAACGTGAAACAAATGTGACTGCCTACCTTTACTGTGCACCATTAATGAGTTTACTATGCGCTGATGCAAGCGATGACGCAAGCGTGTATAGTGACTGCATAGTACCCCAAAGTTTTCCTATAAATAGGCCCTTCCTGATTCATTTCAATGTACACAAAATTCAGAAATCAATAAGAATTCCTACTTCTACTCTGTCTCTAAAATTCTCTGCTTTGGTGTTATATTTCTCAGAGTTTTACAACACGTTATCAGCACGATCACTCTAGTCTGTCCCCAGCCTCTACCTCCGTCAGCTCAGGGAAAAAGCCTACCACGTCAAGCCTCTGCCTCCATTAGCTTAAGGTAAAACTTGTCACGAGCCTCTGCTTCTATTGCTCAAGGAAGAGTCCTATCACAAGTCCCATCCTCTACCTCTATAATCTCAAGGTAAAATTGGCAAGTTACTATACTTATGATATTCGTATAACACCACTACTATAATGAAAGGAGGCTCTACCACCTATTTATAGAAATGTGATGTGATTACGAAAAACTGAATTATTATACTAATTATATTCATATAACATCATTACTATAATGAAAGGAGGCTCTGCCACCTATTTATAGTAAAGTGATGTGATTATGATATCTTTACTAACATCTAACTTGATGCTTGCGTGGATTAAACCCCAAGCTACTAATATTGTATACTTTATTATTATGTTTTTTACATCTGTATAAACACCCACTGAAAGGTTTACCGAGTAGCGTGGTGTGACAATTCTTATCTCAATAATTATTGCTTTATTAATTATGCCTGCAAAACACCCACCAAGTAGAGTGGCGTGCATATATTATAACTCATAAATATATATAGTACTTTATTATTCTGTTATTTATATCTGGATAAACACCCACTGAAAGGTTTACCGAGTAGCGTGGTGTGCCAATTTTATTTCAATAATTATTGCTTTATTAATTATACCTGCAAAACACCCACCAAGTAGAGTGGCGTGCATATAGTATAACTCATAAATATATGTAGTACAATGCATTTTATAAATTATTTTTCTCTCTCCCCCCAACGGCTATAAACCTAACGGCTATAAACCCCCAACGGCTATATCCCCTAACGGCTAAAACCCGAACGGCTATAAACGGCTGTTTTTTCATCCTATAAATTGGTGAATTCTAAACCACATAACTCACTCGTCAATTGATCGAGGGGAAACTAGCACTCAAAAGTGTGTATTATGTAAAATCAATGAAAAGCTCGAATGTGCTAATGTACCCTCGATACTTCCGTTATAGCATTGGCTCAACGGGTCGTATCCACAGGGAAGGGAGGCGATAGAAGCATTAACAGTCTCTAGTCACGTCAGTTGTTAACAATTCTTCTTTGTTGAAAGAATGAAAAAGAATGAAAAAGAAAGGAAAAGGAAAACAAGCATGTGATAGGTGGAGAAGGCGATGAAAACGTCGATAAGAAAAACAAAAGAGAAGTGGTTTGGAAAGCGATCTAAAAAAGAAGATGGAACAAAGGTGAACAAAGAAGATGGTGAAAATAACGATAGAAATGATCAAAAGAAACTTGAAAATGATTTCTAAAACAAACTAAAAGAAAACTCATGGCTACTAACTACTAAATACTCCACTAACCATGCTAACCTCTTCATGATAGTTGCCTCACATTTTGATCCTCGGCCATCACAATCCTTGGCTCCAAGAGACGATACAAAGCATGGCTCATGGATGGTTCATCACAATCAAAACATTGCAACAAGAACAAGCCAATACAAGCATCACTCATTACACTACTAAAAAGAATGCATGAAATAAAAGAGAGTTAGCTTGGTTAGCAAGTTGGATGTTAGAACCCATCATCTTTGGCCATCAATGGCTCTTGCAAGAACAAGGCCTTGTAGAGGCAACCCGATTCATGTGGATTATCAAGTAAGTGGTTAGATGGTTAGTGGTTAGTAGTTAGATTGCCATGAGAAGAAAAGTTAGCAAGAAATCATGTAGAAGATGAAGGAGGTTACATTGGAAGAGAAAGGAGGCATCTTTACATAGAGTGTCACTCTATTACATCAATCCCTCACTATCTCTCTCTAGAAATCACTCAGCCCTACTACAATGATCTAAAAAGAAATAAAAATACAATAAATGAAGAATACTCACCTACACTACTCCTAAAATATGTACCTACTCCTAAAAATGAAGACTGCTCTCGGTTTGGGCAATTGCAGGGGTATTTATAGGCCTCAGGTGCTTCTGGAAGACGAGACGGGGCCACGCGTCGAAAATCGACGCGTGGCTCCACTCCTTTACCGTGAAAACGCGGCTATTGCCGCGTTTCCGTGGCAATAGCAGGGAGATGGATCCCTGGTTTTGGTCCATGGCTCCGTCTGGCTTCGAGACGCTTCCTGGTATATTCCTTTTCGGGTAGTTTCGTCCGCAGATCCGTCTGATGTACGCAAAAGGCTAGATTCGATGTATCTTCTAGATAATCCCTTGCTTGGCCTCCAAGTAATGCGGATTTAATTACCCTTAATTGGGTTTAATTAAGCTCTTATTCCATCTTTGCCCTTGAACTTTGGATCTACCTGCAATTAAGACCAAAACACGATTTAGACAACAATTTATTCATAAATCGGTGAGAGAATGCGATATAATAATGCATAATCGTAGACTAATTACACCCCCACACTTATTCTTTTTCTCGTCCCGAGCAAAACAAGAAAAGAAAAACTATACTACAAGGGTTATTATACCACTTTCGCAGTGACGCGATTGCACTGAGCGTGTGCAACAAGCCGTTAAACCTCTAGGTTACCCTAGAGGAGGAGTGTTATCTCCTGAGGGTTTTCAGCGGATTGCACCCACAAAATCCATAAAGAAAGAAGACAAATGTTAGTATTTTGAAAACGCATTTTGAAAGAGAGACAAGTTTATGAAATATTTTTGCAAAAATATAAGCGATCTAAGGTCATAAGTCTACCACAAATTATTCTTCCTTAAACTTAGTCTCTATGCAAGATCTTGTCTTCAATTAAGGTAAGAATTCAAAATTGGATTGAATACTTTATCTTTCATAAAACCTAGATAATATGCACTTTGTGATAGTGAAGATTTCTGGGATTTCAACTCTAACCATCAAGCCATTTATTTATATATATATTTATTTTCTTTTTTTTCTTCTTTTTTTTTTTCTTCTTCCCTTAGTTTAGGCTTTCTAGTTCACCCATGTAGCGAGCCTATAACCGATGACTCCCAAACCAGATGGTCCTAGGGCACCAGATGAGAAAACATCCCTCGGGTTTAAGGACTCGAGTAAACAAGGCCACAAAACTAAAGGGGATTATTTGCTTCTTTTGACCACCGTTAGGCGTGAATAATCATGCTTCTTGAGGAACAATTATCCAGCTTAATAAGTGATATTTTATTTATATATTTTTTTTCTTTTTATTTGCTTTATGGCATTTTTGGTCTTTGTTTCCATCCCAAAAAATGTGTAAGTGTCATGTGCATACTATCTAAGGCAAAAAATTCAAGATAAAAATATCTCCCCAATTTATCTTACTTAGCCTATAATTTTAAACAATATCCATTATTTTGACTAGGTTTAAGATGTCATAATTAAGGCTTTCTTAATTTCTAAGATCATCTTAATTTTTTAAAAATAGATCAAAACTTCGTCTCTTATTTCAAAAAATTTTTTAAAGAAAGAGAAAATTCCTATACAAAAATAGAAGATTTCTAAAAAGTATCCTAAAAGAAGTGTAAAAGAAAGAAAATCTAAAAACTCTATGTTAGTAAACCCTCCCCCACACTTATCTCATGCATTGTCCTCAATGCATCGTGATATATGTATGCATGAAAGAAATAGAGAGGGAAGGAAAAATCACCTCAAGGTGGTGGTTCCGGTGGCGGTCTGATTGGTCCACGAAATGCGACCCAATCATTCTTGCGTGGAGTCTGAAGGAACCCACCAGAGACTTCCATGATACAACCCACTAGAAAGATGTATGCATGTGTGATTTTTATTAAAAATTTTACCCCATCTAATTTCCAAATTTTCAAAATAATTTTGAGTCAAATTTTTCAAAACCCTTCTCCCAGAATGGAATGATTGATTTGGACTCAGGAAATATGGGAACTAATACCGACTCAAAAAAATGACTCAAGTCAAGTAAAGGTTCGGGAGTCGAGATCGGTTCAGGAAGTGGGTCCAAATCAAGAAGATGAAGCTCAAGTCCACATTCATTTCCCCATGATGGAATGTGATTTTCTAAGAGTGGTGATTCAAGTTCAGGAATGACAGGTATGGGAATCAAAACTGACTCTAAAATGTTGCTCAAATTGGGTAACAAAATAGGAGTCAATAGTGATTCGGGAATTTGAACAAGATCACAACTTGGAGGATCAAAGTCACATTCCTCATTCAGTTCCATTCCACAAAAATGAGAACTTACCAATTTATCAAATGGACTTTCAAAAGTATGGAATTGGTCAAGTTCAATATGATCATCATGAATAATTGGTGATTCAATTTCACAATGGACTGGCACAAGATCCAATATTGACTCGGGAAAAGGATTGAAATCAGGTGAAGATATCGGAGTCATAATTGAATCAGGAAGTAGAATTGAATCACTAATTTGAGGTTCATGATCATATTCATGCTCAAGTTCAATTTCAGGAAAAGGATAACTTGCCAAAATGTCAATAGGATCTGAAGTTTGGACAAGTTCAGGTGGGTGTGCTGAAATTGAATCTTGATTTCCAAAACAACATGACTCTTTGGCTCTGACAGAATGGTTAGTGACATTAGAAATGGTCGAACGATGAGAACGGAGACTTTCGACCATCATATCTATGTCACGATTATGAGCATTTTGAGCCTGAGTCATGCCTTCAAGCATCTTTACATAATTGATAGGTTCATCATTTTGTTGAAAAGATGAAGTGTTGTTTTGAAATTGGTGGTGAAATTGTGAGTCCCTCAGATTTTGTGATTTTTGTTTGGACTCACGCATACTCATTTCCAAAATTGATGGTGTTCTATTTTCGACTGGTGGAACTGAGTATGTATCTTGAAAATGTGGTGGAATTGGAGAGGTCAATGTTTCCTGAAGATGTTGCTCGGCCTCTTGTAGATTGGCTTCTATACTCTCAGATTTTTCTTTAATGAGAGGTCCAGAAAAAGGAGTATAGGAAGCGAAATTGGGGAATGAATATTGTGTATATTGTGGACGAGGTGGACATGGTGGACAAGGAGGTTGAAAATTTGGCTCGGGGGACTTGAATCCCCAATGACTCTGTGACGAGTTGAAATTATTTTGGAAATTATAGTCATAAGAATGTGGGTATGGGTTGTATTGATTCTGATAAGGCCAACCCGGTGTATGTGGTTGGTGCATATTGTAAAACGCCGGGTTGGAATTATCCGAATAGAATGGAGTCGGTGTGAAATATGGATTCATGTTCGGATTGAAAGAATTGTTATTGTTGAATGCCATTTCACACAAAAAATCACAAAAAAGAAAGAATCAAACAAAAAGAAAACAAAAAATCAAAACCAAGCCTATAGAAGGGTTGACCTAGACCTAGATGAAATGTCCCTAGGGGCCAACGTCTATTCAAATTTTATTAGGGCTTGGGTTGTGTGAGTGGGGAGATGATTTTTGGGCTAAGGAAGGGTAATTAAATCCCCACCTTATCTTGTATGGGTTTTGCCCTTAAGTTCAATTTGTGCAAGTGTGCAATATAGACAAGAATATAACACAAAGCGATAAATCACCCACGTGTTTGTCCTATGCTATATGCAATGCCATATGTACATCTCCATCCAAATCACAACAACAGAACAAAATACAGTATATTGGAATTGAATTGACACGTGCCTAAATGCAAATGTCTAAACCATTTTAAAAGCGTCCAAATACCGTATTTTAGTTCTTTTATTTTTATGGTCTGTAGGCAATCAAAGCAAGAAAGATAGCAGTACAAATCCACTAGCTATTACAATTCACACATCCCAGAACAACAAAATTTACAATGTTCACAAAATTGCCGCGGTTACGCGGCAAATGTCGCGGTTCTGCGGCTTGTCTTTAGAATCTGGGGCCCTGCTTTCAAGAGCAGGGAGAAGCAAAGCTAGGGTCTATTCTGTAATGTTAAGCACCTGTAAATATTGCCCTGCACACCAAATAAAGAAGACAATGTTAACAAAAACGTGACATCAAAACCGTTCCCTTCCCCGGCAACGGCGCCAAAAATTTGATAAGGAAGGAAATAAGGAGTTAAGTTGCACTAATATTCAACAGAAGAGAGAAGGATTAGAATCAACCTTTTGTGCTTAATCACTCCAAAATGTTTTCACAATGTTAATATGCTCCTTCCAAATCACCGTAGTAGCATAGGCTATACGGGTCGATCCTCAAGGAGAGCTCACGATGGTAACGGCGCCAAAAATTGATCGTGGGGGAACTAGCACTCAAAAGTGTGTATTATGTAAAATCAATGAAAAGCTCGAATGTGCTAATATACCCTCGATACTTCCGTTATAGCATTGGCTCAACGGGTCGTATCCACAGGGAAGGGAGGCGATAGAAGCATTAACAGTCTCTAGTCACGTCAGTTGTTAACAATTCTTCTTTGTTGAAAGAATGAAAAAGAATGAAAAAGAAAGGAAAAGGAAAACAAGCATGTGATAGGTGGAGAAGGCGATGAAAATGTCGATAAGAAAAACAAAAGAGAAGTGGTTTGGAAAGCGATCTAAAAAAGAAGATGGAACAAAGGTGAAAAAGAAGACGGTGAAAACAACGATGGAAATGATCAAAAGAAACTTGAAAATGATTTCTAAAATAAACTAAAAGAAAACTCATGGCTACTAACTACTAAATACTCCACTAACCATGCTAACCTCTTCATGATAGTTGCCTCACATTTTGATCCTCGGCCATCACAATCCTTGGCTCCAAGAGACGATACAAAGCATGGCTCATGGATGGTTCATCACAATCAAAACATTGCAACAAGAACAAGCCAATACAAGCATCACTCATTACACTACTAAAAAGAATGCATGAAATAAAAGAGAGTTAGCTTGGTTAGCAAGTTAGCAAGTTAGATGTTAGAACCCATCATCTTTGGCCATCAATGGCTCTTGCAAGAACAAGGCCTTGTAGAGGCAATCCGATTCATGTGGATTATCAAGTAAGTAGTTAGATGGTTAGTGGTTAGTAGTTAGATTGCCATGAGAAGAAAAGTTAGCAAGAAATCATGTAGAAGATGAAGGAGATTACATTGGAAGAGAAAGGAGGCATCTTTACATAGAGTGTCACTCTCTATTACATCAATCCCTCAGTATATCTCTCTCTAGAAATCACTCAGCCCTACTACAATGATCTAAAAAGAAATAAAAATACAAGAAATGAAGAACACTCACCTACACTACTCCTAAAATCTGTACCTACTCCTAAAAATGAAGGCTGCTCTCGGTTTGGGCAATTGCAAGGGTATTTATAGGCCTCGGGTGCTTCTGGAAGACGAGACGGGGCCACGCGTCGAAAATCGATGTGTGGCTCCACTCCTTTGCTGCGAAAACGCGGCTATTGCCGCGTTTTCGCGGCAATAGCAGGGAGATGGATCCCTGGTTTTGGTCCGTGGCTCCGTCTGGCTTCGAGACGCTTTCTGGTATATTCCTTTTCGGGTAGTTTCGTCCGCAGATCCGTCTGATGTGCGCAAGAGGCTAGATTCGATGTATCTTCTAGATAATCCCTTGCTTGGCCTCCAAGTAATGCGGATTTAATTACCCTTAATTGGGTTTAATTAAGCTCTTATTCCATCTTTGCCCTTGAACTTTGGATCTACCTGCAATTAAGACCAAAACACGATTTAGACAACAATTTATTCATAAATCGGTGAGAGAGTGCGATATAATAATGCATAATCGTAGACTAATCATCAATCTCTCTCCATTCTCAAATTTTCATCATCTCTAGAAGCTGTGTTCGAATTTTTCGCAAGATGCTTAGCCTATTTCTGAAGTTTATTATTGTCGTCATTATCATCAATACTTCTATCGCTTTTCTTGGAGATATGGATCCCAGTGAATTTTACCCATATTTTTTTACTTTAATGTTCACCTTCCCTCTTTTGATTGTAGCTATTATGATTGACATGCAAGTTTTTTTTTAGAAATAAAAATGTTGTGATTCTAATTATTTTTATATTTTGTTATAGTTATCACCATGTCAAACTTTGCAAAGCTTGAGTTCATTCCACTTGATATCACGGGAAGAAATTATATGTCTTGGGTTATTGATATTGAGATGCATCTTGAATCAATGGTCTCACTGAAACCATTAAAGAAATAAATTCTACGTCGTCGCAAGATAAGGCAAAGGCGACGATCTTTATCCGCAGACATCTTAATGAAAGTTTAAAATGTGAATATCTCACTGTAAGAGACCCAGACGTCTTATGAAAAAATCTCGAAGAAAGATTTGATCACCAAAAGGAAGTTGTGCTCCCTGCCACTCGTGATGAATGGAATGCTTTGCGCTTCCAAGATTTTAAGAAAGTTAGCGATTATAACTCTGCAATATTCAGAATAGTATCCCAATTGAAATTCTGTGGGGTAGATATCACAGATGAAGAAATGTTGGAGAAGACTTATTCCACATTTCATGCATCTAATATAACACTGCAACAACAATATAGGTTGTGTGGCTTTAAGAAATATTCTGAACTAATTTCATCTCTTCTTGTAGCAGAGAAAAATAATGAACTTTTGATCAAAAATCATCAGTCTCGTCCAACTGGTTCAGCAGCATTTCCAGAAGCAAATGCTGCATTTTCTAAAAATTATGGACGAGGATATAATTATGGTCGTGGCCGTGGACGTGGTCGTGGCCGTGGCCGAGGACGTGGCTGTGGACGCGGTCGAAGTGGTTTTTACAACCCTTCACAGAATAACGCGATCCACAAGAAGCATCATGTAGAAAGACATGAAAAGGAAAAAGATGTTCGTGAAAGTTCTCTTCAGAATCCTGAAGATTCCTGTTATAAATGTGGCTCCAAAGGACACTGGTCTAGAGTGTGCCGAACACCGGAGCACCTTTGCAAGCTTTACAAAGCATCCTTGAAAGGAAAAGAGAAAGAAGTGAATTTCACTGAACATGATGATCCTATGGATGATTCAACTCATCTTGATGCTTCAGATTTTACTGATGATTTTGTTGATCTTCCAACCCATCATGACACTGGTGATAATTAGACATCTGATTGTATTATCATACTTTGTTATTTGTAATTTTCAAATTTATCTTTGAATGAAATATTTCACTTAATATGTTTCAAATTTTATTCTCACCAAATTATTTATTTTACATGAAGCTTGATATGGATTACTCTAATGATGAAGTCAAGATCAAAACTGGAGAAATTTGCATACCAGATAGCGGTACAACACATACTATTCTCAAACATAAAAGGTACTTCTCTGAATTAAAACCAACAAAGGCAATCAACAATACAATATCAGGTCCTGTAGACTTGATTGAAGGGACTGGTAAAGCCAGCTTTATATTGCCAAATGGAACAAAGTTTTTCATAAAAGATGCCTTGTTTTCACCAAAATCCAAAAGAAATTTGTTGAGTTTTAATGATATATATTTCATGGATATGATACTCAGTCTGCAACTGAAGAAAATATGAAGTATATGTATCTTACTACTTATGTATCAGGAAAGAAGTGCATATTAGAAAAACTACCAAAGCTTTCCTCAGGATTGCATTATACATATATAAATGTGATAGAGTCACATATGGTAGTTAAAGAAGATACAGAGACAGTAACTCTGTGGCATGATCGTTTAGGTCATCCTGGTTCAATGATGATGCGAAGAATTATTGAGAATTCACATGGACATACATTAAAGGGCCAGAAGATCCTTCAAGCAAGTAAAATTTCATGTGAGGCTTGTTCTCTAGGAAAATTAATCATTAGACCATCACCAGCTAAAATATTAATAGAATCACCTACATTTCTTGAACGTATCCAAGGTGATATCTGTGGGCCTATACACCCATTGTGTGGACCATTTAGATATTTTATGGTATTAATAGATGCCTCTAGTAGATGGTCACACATTTATTTATTGTCAACTCGCAATGTGGCATTTGTGAGATTTCTTGCTCAAATAATTAGATTAAGGGCACAATTTCCTGATTATACAATTAAGAAAGTTAGACTTGACAATGCTGGTGAATTTACGTCTCAGGCTTTTAATGATTATTGTATGTCAATTGGAATAGTTGTTGAACATCCTGTTGCCCATGTACATACACAAAATGGTTTAGCTGAGTCACTGATTAAGCGCCTCCAACTTATTGCTAGACCATTAATAATGAGAACAAAGCTTCCTATTTCTGTATGGGGTCATGCAGTTTTACATGCTGCAGCATTAATTCACATCAGACCAAGTGCATATCATGAGTACTCCCCTCTACAATTAGCATTTGGTCAAGAACCAAATATTTTCCATCTTAGAATTTTGGTTGTGCAGTATATGTACTGATTGCTCCACCACAACGTACAAAGATGGGTCCTCAAAGAAGACTGGGAATATATGTCGGTTACGAATCTCCTTCTATTATAAGGTATCTTGAGCCTAAAACCGGTGATGTTTTTATGGCTCGGTTTGCCGATTGCCACTTCAATGAGGCAATTTTCCCAGCATTAGGGGAGAAAAGAAACAGCTGGAGAAGGAGATTACATGGAGTGAACCATCCTTATTGCATCTTGATCCTCACACAAAACAATGTGAGACAGAAGTACAAAAGATTATGCATTTATAAGAAATAGCCAATCAATTGCCAGATGCGTTCACTGATACGAAAAGAGTGACTAAATCATATATACCAGCTGTAAATGCTCCTGCACGGATTGAAATCCAAAAAGGACAACCCGAGAATGAAGTCACTCATGAGTCTAAGACACGCCTGAAGCGTGGTAGACCTATCGGTTCCAAAGATAAAAATCCTCAAAAAGAAAAGGAGTAGATAAGCACGATGACCCCAATGTGCAAGAATGTGTTCCAGAAGAAACACAAAATAAGCCCAATATACAAGAATGTGTTCCAGAAGAAACACAAAATAAAACAAATCAAGGATGGAAAATCCTGAAGATATAGAAAATCATGAGATCTCTATTGATTATGTCAATACAGGAGGATTATGGAATCACAATGAGATGGAAAATATGGATGAAATATTTTCCTATTCCGTAGCATGTGATATTGTTAACAGAAGTGAGGATCCTGAACCAAGATCCGTCACTGAATGTCAAAATAGACATGATTGGATAAAATGGAAAGACGCTATACAGGCTGAATTGAATTCGTTTAATAAGCGTAAGGTATTTGGACCTATTATTCTCACGCCTGAAGTTGTGAGGCCAGTAGGATACAAATGGGTCTTTGTATGAAAACGCAACGAGAAAAACGAGATTGTGAGGTATAAAGCTCGACTTGTTGCTCAAGATTTTTCGCAAAGACCTGAAATTGATTATGAAGAAACGTATTCTCCAGTAATGGATGCAATTACGTTTAGATATTTAATCAGCCTAGCAGTTTCTAAAAATTTAAAAATGCGTCTTATGGATGTTGTTACAGCTTATTTATATGGGTCGCTTGATAGCGATATTTATATGAAAATCCCTGAAGGATTTAAAATGCCTGAAGCATTAAGTTCAAAACCCAAAGAATTATATTCGATCAAATTACAAAGATCGTTATATGGGTTAAAACAATCAGGGCGCATGTGGTATAATCGCTTAAGCGAGTATTTATTAAAAGAAGGATATGTAAATAATCCTATATGCCCATGTGTTTTTATAAAGAAAACAACATCCGGATTCATTATCATTGCTGTATATGTTGATGATTTAAACATTATTGGGACTCACAAAGAAATCCTAAAAGCAATGATATATTTAAAGAATGAATTTGAATGAAAGACCTTGGAAAAACCAAATATTGTATTGGTTTACAGATTGAGCACTTGCAAAGTGGAATACTTTTGCATCAATTAAATTATACTGAAAAGGTCTTAAAACGCTTTAACATGGATAAAGCAAATCCTTTAAGCACTCTAATGGTCGTTAGATCATTGAATGTGGAAAAAGATCCATTTCGCCCTCGCGAAGATAATGAAGAGGTTCTTGGTCCTGAAGTACCATACCTAAGTGCAATTGGAGCTCTTATGTATCTAGCTAATTGTACCGACCAGATATAGCATTTGCTACTAATTTATTAGCAAGATTTAGCTCATCTCCTACACGGAGACATTGGAATGGTATTAAACATGTATTTCGTTATCTTCGAGGAACAACTAAGTTTAGTTTGTTTTATTCCAGAGGATCAAAACAAGAAATAACTAGTTATGCAGATGCAGGTTATTTGTCAGATCCACATAAAGGTAGGTCTCAAACAGGATATGTGTTCACATGTGGAGGTGCAGCGATCTCTTAGCGTTCACAAAAGCAGACACTTATTGCCACCTCTTCTAATCATGCTGAAGTCATAGCACTTCATGAAGCAAGTCGAGAATGTGTATGGCTAAGGTCTGTAACTCAACATATCCAAGAAACTTGTGGATTACCAGTCAACAGAGATCCAACAGTACTGTTTGAAGACAATGCTGCATGCGTCGCTCAAATGAAGGAAGGATTCATCAAAAGCGACCGTACCAAGCATATACCCCCGAAGTTCTTCTCATTCAGCCAAGAGCTTGAAAAGGATAAGAAAATTAATATTCAGTATATCCGATCAAGTGATAATGTGGCAGATCTTTTTACAAAGGCACTTCCCCCTACAACTATCAGAAAGCTTATTCATGATATTGGGATGCGTCATAAGCGAGACTTATGAAGAAGAACTACTTATGTCAACTTGAGGGGGAGCTTACGTGGCTGCACTCTTTTTCCCTTACTATGATTTTGTCCCACAGGGTTTTCCTGATAAGGTTTTTAACGAGGCAGCATAGAACACGTATACAGAGATGATGTACTCTTTTTCCCTTCGCTATGGTTTTGTCCCACTGGGTTTTCCTAGCAAGGTTTTTAATGAGACATCATGTAAGGTTGGCAGCCAAGGGGGAGTGTTATAAACGTGAAACAAATGTGGCTGCCTACCTTTACTGTGCACCATTAATGAGTTTACTATGCGCTGATGCAAGCGATGACGCAAGCGTACATAGTGACTGCATAGTACCCCAAAGTTTTCCTATAAATAGGCCCTTCCTGATTCATTTCAATGTACACAAAATTCAGAAATCAATAAGAATTCCTACTTCTACTCTGTCTCTAAAATTCTCTGCTTTAGTGTTATATTTCTCGGAGTTTTACAACAAATAAGAAGATTTTTGTGTTTAAAATAACTGTTATTCTTACTCTGGTCTACCTCCATCATCTTCAGCTTTTCATGACAAAAGAAGTAAAATCTTTGACTTGCTGTTTTAAAAAGTATCCTTTTCATCATCACATCAAAATTTCTACTGTGCTAAAGTTATTCTCTCAATATATAAATAATAACGCATACAACTTTATATAGGACGGAAGTTTGATTACATAGTTCACATGGATGACTAATTAGAAAAGGGGACCTGTGAAAAAAATTGAAAAAAGTTCATATACTATATACAATCTCTTTGTGTTGGAACACAATGTCATTTTAACTTTTGAATTGATAATTTTTTTTTAAATATTTTTAGTATTTATTAATTTTCTTGAACCTTTTTAACACCTTTTGAATCAATTTTTAATAAGTAAGGTAAAAAAAATCTTGACTCCATGAAATGTGGTCTGAAAATTAGGTTAGCTCATTGATTTGCCCGTCTCAACAAGGAATAAGGCTGTTTAGGGTCCGCAAGCATAGGATTGGGACTCGTACCAGCCCAAGGTTAGTGCCAAACCAACATTTAAGACGAAGACAACAACAACAACTAAATTTTTTGTCCCAAGTATTTGGGGTAGGCTACATGAACCAAAAGAGAATAACGTCAGATCGGGCACATAGATCAACTTTCTCCACTCATTCCTATCAAGCAATATGCCTTCATTAAAACCTTTAGCCTTTATATTTTGTCGTATTACCTCCATTCATGTTTTTTTCAGTCTCCCATGCACTCTTTTAACTTGCCCTAATTTGATACGCTCTACTCGCTAGACTGACGCATCTGTAGGTCTACATCGCACATGACTAAACCATCGAAGGCGATTTTCTCTCATCTTTTCTTATACAAGAGCTACGTCTATCTTAGTACGAATATTCTCATTTCTTACCTTCTCTCTCCTCGTGTTACCACACATCCAACGAAGCATGCGCATCTCTGATATTTTAACATTCTATCTTAACCTATGTTTAATTTTCGTTTCTCAAAGCTTCATGGTATGACACATGTAACTCTGAATATCACCTTTGTTCTTATAAAGAGGTACTAAGTACTCTTCCTCTACTCATTTGGCATCTTTTTGGTTAGCCAAATTTTGTTAAAGAGGTTTGTCAGCCATCTCACACTCATCTCTCTTAAGTATCTCAACACCTTAATAAGAATTTCATCTGGGCCAACAGCTTTTCTTGACTCAATCCTCTTCAAGAACTCTTTAACTTCAGATTCATTAATTCTGCACATATAATTAAGGTTCACATTCTGGCACTGCATGGTAAGATCACTCAAATCTTGAGTAGAACTGTCATTGAACACTGTGTCAAAATACTCTCTCCATCTTTTTTATTTCTTCATCCTGAATTAAAATTTTCGGATCCTCATCTTTGACACACCTCACAGTACATAAGTCTCTAGTCTTTGTCTCCCTTATTCAAGCAATTCTATATATATCTTTTTCAACCTCTTTGATATCCAACTTCTTATACACTTCTTTGTACATTTTAGCTCTTGCATGTTGAATAGCTTTTTTAGCCTCCTTCTTGGCAAGCTTATACCTCTCAAAACTCACTCCATCACAATTTTTCTTCAAATCTCTGTAAGAGTCCCGTTTGATCTTAGTGACAGCTTTTACCTCTTCACTCTATCATGATGTGTCCTTATATGGTGGAGCACCACCTCGTGACTCACCAAGTACATTTTTAGCTACTCTTTTAATGCACCTAGTAATTTTGTTTCATGTTGTACTGAGATCGTCTTGGGCTTTCCAATCTACTTCATGAACCACTTGATCTACAAAGACTCCTTGATTACTTTCTTTTAGCCCCCCACCACTTAATCTTAGGATCTAACTTACGTTTAATCTTTCTAAATCTCCTTCTAATCCGAACATCTAAAACTAAGAGTGGGTTACTAAACTCCCACCTGGTGCTACCTTACAATCAATGTAACTACCTCCATCTACTCTCCTAGTTAAAAAGAAATCTATTTGGCTCGCACTTGATCCACTTCTAAAAGTGATCAAGTGAGACTCTCTTCCTAAATCAAGTATTCGCTAAGATCAAATCATAGGACAAAACAAAATTTAGAATCGAGTTACCTAGTTCATTTCCTCTCCCAAAATCAAACCCTCCATGTACACTATCAAACCCATAACGACTAGTTCCTACGTGCCCATTGAAGTGACCACATATTAAAAGCTTTTCTCTAATGGGTATCCCTTGCCTTATCCAATCTAAATCCTCCCAAAATTGACGCTTACTAGACTCATCAAATCCTACTTGCGGTACATAAACACTAATAATATTAAAAATCTCCCTGCCTAAAATAAATTTAACTAGTAAAATTTTATCACCCTTCCTCTTAATCTCCACTATATCCTCAAGCAATTGTTTATTTATGATCTCACCCACCCCACGATGTTTATCTCTATCAGTATATTAAAGTGTGTAACCCTATGGCTTTATAATCCTATCTTTTTCACCTACTCACTCAGTTTCCTGCACACACAAAATACTAACATTCCTCCAAACCAACATTTAAAACCTGACTCCTTGTATCAATTGGTCTTTAAAGTGATGATTCATGTTGAATGAAAGTCCCAAGATGTTTAATTCCGGATGATGATTCTTGATTTTAGGTGCCTCGACAGCAGATTCAACAAATCAACTTAATATAAGTAATGATCAAACTGACTATCAGCAATCCTCTTACCTTCGCGAACAAGGCACACCAATGCATAGTAGCTCGCAGCTAGATTTTCTCGTCACTAATAGTAACAAAGGCCGATGAGCAAGTTAGGACGAGAAATAAGTTCACCTGAACATATCGATGATCTGACCTAAACTTGGGACCCTCTCCCATCGCAAGAAAATAACCCTCAAGCGGCCCTATCCCAACTCCACCGTGTACCACCTGAAAAAGAAAAGGAAAGCAGAAAGGAAAATACTCCATTGCCATTTGCTACATGACTTTTTGCTTTGAGCAAACACAGCATTCTCTCTCTTTCGAAAAAAGCCCCCCAGTTGGGGACCCACAACAAGACTAGAACCCACTCTGCTTCGCCATCAAGCTACCTCAGCGGCTAAAGAAACAAATCTAGGCATGCTGTTATATACATCCTGCAATTGAACTAGTAAAAGGAGCACATTCAAGATAATCAATGTCAACAAATGCAAACATATGCCACTTTTTTTTTGGGGGGGATAACTATCCCCACACAGGATTCAGCATGAATTGTGAAGAATTAAGAGAGAAACACACACGTTTGTACGAAATTGATTTCCAAAGACTCATTGATCACATCCCACGCCCAGAATACACTGTGCAAGATGAGTCAGGTATGGCTCTGCTTGAGAATTGCTGCTCAAAATAGGCACTAGACTATGAAGCTCAGCATTGAATTCTTTCTCAAATTTCCTGCAACAGGCACAGATTTTTCTCATTATCCACAAATTTATTAGAAGATTGATTATTAAAACAATAAAAATAAAACAAGTCTGGATTCTTACAACACAGATTCAGAGAGGGTGGTGTTTTCTGCTGCTGATTTTAGTGACTGAATACTACTCCGTGCAGATCTTCTAGTTTTAGATCTTCCCACTCCAAAGGAAACAGTGGAATCCACTGCATTATCCATGTCAGAAATATATGCTGCTGGTATCAGTAACTGTACAGAGGCCGCATATTGTAGGCATACTGACTTCAGTTTCTCCACCTTCTGTTGCAAAGGTTAAAGAAGAACAAAAAAATATGAAGAGAATATTCATGAACCAGAAACTAATATAATTGATGAGAAGATTTTAACCGTGAGGTAAGCAAAGTTTACAGCTGCAGCTTTGGTGGGTTGGTTTGTTTGAACCATCAAGAACCTAATCTAACTCATGCTGAATTAGGGTTTGCAGAGGTGGATGTCAGTATTTGTTCTTTCAGCAGATACTACATGTAATAATCTAATCGGACAGCTCCAGTTTTATAAGATTTGTAGTAAGACATGTACTACCATGATACATAAGTAGTAGTGAAGAATGGATAGTGGGGTTCTTGTAAAACATGATATGGATTCACAAGAACACTTTCTTGGGATAAGATGCAAAAAAATCAGGAAAAGTTACCCAAACAAAGAAGAGCATTGTTCCCTCCGCTAGACTATCATTCATGCAAAAGGACAGCTGCAGTGGTGTGATTGGTGCCAATGGCAAAGGTAAGCTTGATGAGTTCTTTCTGCACATAGGTTGAGAGCATACTTGCCAGAAAACATAGGCATCTTTAACCTGGTTTTGGCCCGAATTTTTTACCTTAATTGGTCTATGTGACTTTGTCCACTCCAGGGATGTGCTTATCACTTCAAATATTTTACATGTAATCTCTACTCTTAGTAAAGTTTATGTAGAAAGGATAATTCACAAAGCCAATCTCAAAAACATGTAAATAAAAGTTCGAGCAAAATATTGCTAATCAACTTTAGATGCATGGCCCTGAATCCCAATAATAATTTCAAGGTGGTGTAGGTCCAGTCCTAACAAAAGCCTCATTGTCTAATTGTACTTGAGGCCTCAGTAATTCCCCCGCAAGGCTAGCACCAATTCAGTTAGGTCAGAGTATGGAAGTTCATGGGTTTAAATTTTCAGTCGAAAAGTTGATAACCAAGGCTTGAGTACCCTAGGCTCAACTCTCCCACTTATACTCCACACTGCGCCGTGCAACAAACAGAGATTAATTATTGGATCACGAAATTATCTGTCACTGAAAGAAGGTATAAATATTGAACAATATAAACTTCAGAAGTCTATCTGAAGTTAGCTAGCAACTTGTTTGAGAAGCATGCTTCTTTTTAATCAGCGTCTTTGTGGAGAAAAACAATAATGCAATTAAACAGATAGGCAAGAAATTTGACCTTGAGAAGTTGAGGTAAAAGAAGCAAGCATTCTTTCAAACACTTTTGGAGGAAGAAATCATGAAATTGGATGACCTGTATCCATAGTCAAATGACACTCTCAATTAAACATGCACATACATAATTATACATGCAACACAAAAGCATGCATAGTAATGTGGTTGTATTTATAAGAACTTTAAAAGAAAGAACCTCATCTATGCTTTTGACAGTTTGAAGTCTACCATGCATCAGATGCCAATTTGGTTCGAGAACCTGAATATGAACAGCAGAAATTTAGTGCATATGATGCAGAAAAATAACAGAAGGATGAAAAAAAGTAAACTACACCTCAAAAGTTAAATAGTGTAAAAGGCTATTGATAAATTTCAGCATGCTGCGGCAGAGAATTGAAGATCGTGAAATGGCTGTGCCCATAGTGTTGATGGCACGAAATCCCTGAGGACATAATTTCTCACTTAGAATATAAACAGAGAAATATGCGATAAAAATAGGAAAAAAATTATCATACTTGATGTAATTGCCACGCCACACAAAGCTGGCGGTTGACATGCTTGCAATGGAACAAGAATCGAAAAATTAACTGATATTTTGTTAAAGCCTTTCTTGAGATAACAAGTGATAGCGGCCATTGAACCTGACATGAATCAAATGCCACTTTAGTTAGAATCTGAAGAATATTAGTGCCAAAAAGAGTGCAGGAACCAAACCTTGTAACTCAGGCAGAAAGTTTCCAAGCCAGTAATGCTTACTGGCTCCACCTTGTCATCACCTTCAAAAATTGGATTTGTATAATTCGAAGGGTAAGAACTTTCCAAATCTTTAAGGGTGGCAAGTCTCTTGAGCAAAGAAACTCTTTCCTGCATGGATGAACATATTAATTTGACAGGAACAATTTGTTGCAATTTTCAGCCCTATAACATACCACACAACATGTCAACTCCTCGTGGCACGGATCCGCAGCAGCAGCAGTGGTGCGCAAAGCAAGGTCAAGTAGAGACTGTTACATTAAACAACATTAAAACTTCATGTCCCACATGTCTATGAACAAGTTAAGAGAGAGAATAGTTCACCTGCAATTTTTCAACAGAAATCTCTTCAGGCCTCTTAGCAAGCTCGTCTCGAGCAATGTCCATAAAATGAACCAAAAAGTCACCCTGTGAAACCATGTTTACGACAGTTAACTACAAATAGAACAAACTCCCTAAAGAAGGCCCATAATAAAGCACAAGTTCCACGTAAAGATTAATAATTTAATCATAATGTCAGCTAATTGTCCAACACTGTTACATAAATTTCACAAAAAGGACGTGCCAGTAAGATTCATAGAACTTTGAAAGTGCATAAAGCATACATTTACAAAATGATAAATAGGTGCAGAAGAAAGTATATCATGCAACTATGATTTGCCAACATTTTATTTGACTCTTCCCTTCATAACTCTTTCAATTTACATTCACAAACAAGTAATTCATTTAATTTTATTTGACTCTTCCCTTTATAACAATCATTTACATTAGATAGACATCAGATGGAAGATATCTATATCAAACTAAGCTGTATCAGCAAGTAATTTGCCAAAACAATACAGGTAAAGAAATACAAAATGATGCATGTGCAGAAGAAATAACAAATATATTATGAAGCTCAATTATCAAATAGCAGGAAGCACCTTACATGTGCTAAATACTTAGACCGTGATTATTAACTTCTACTGAAGAATATAGCATACTGAGAATACCTGGTCCAAGAGGAGATAGCGCTTCATAGACCGCAATTTTCCCATTAGGCCATACTGTATAAACATTATGAATATCTTTAACATTAGCAATCAGCACAATACTAGCTGCAAAAAATGCAGATGTACTTAATTAACTATAGGTTTTTTTAGAATAATTGGAGAAGGTTTGATGCTAGAAACAGATCAAACACCACATCACACCTTTTCTTTAATGAGATTTAAGAGCTCGCCACTTGCGAAGTCATAAGCAGCTTTTATGCATTCAAGATAGTGATGGTTAGATTCAAAGCTCATCAATTTTGAGTTTTCTGTTAGAGGGACCTAAACATAAGAGAAACTCTTTAGCCCATGAATAAATATGCTTGAATGATGCTCTGGTCAAAGTATTTCTCCATATTTATATGGAAACAAAATTTGTTTTATACCTGAACATTGTGCCCACACTCTCTCATTACATTTAAGTACTTTCCAGTTGTCAAAATTGTCCCTGCAATACTAGCAAGAAAACTAGGAATGCCATCTTTAAGGCTATAACGCTGATTCCAATACTTGGCATCATAGTCCTGAGTGAGGCTCTCCTGAGAAACGTTAATCAAAGAGCTTTCATAAAAAAAAATGACAATAATGCAGGATGTATTAATAAAATCTAGACGAAGTACCTTTTGCAGAGACTTGTTCTCAGCGATGAAAAATTCACCATAGGGGTCGTCAATAACCCCCTCATACACCCACCTACAGTTCATTACAACATTGTAAATTCACAAGATCGAGCAAATAAAACTATCAAATTAATAGTGAATTTATAACTAAATAATTTGCATAGAAATTTTAAAGACTTTTGAAGAAAGAAAGGAGAGAGTACGCATGATGTGACACGTGTCTGTGTGATATGAAATCAGTGATAAAAACTATGCTTCACCAATAAGCTACGATCTTCGGGTAGGAAAAATTAAAATTAATAATGCTTGCGAATGGAACTAACAAGAAGAAGCAAGTGCAGGTAAGTAATTTCAATCGTGAACAAATTAATGATAATAGCTATGTTATACAGGCAAAGCTTCACAATTAATATCAATACTAACAAATCAAACGTCACAGACGCATACAAGCAAACCAATATGTGCAAGCAGTAAGGCAGATAAAATCTTGAAGTTTAGCTACCAAGGCCCTATAAATAAATGACCGTAATCAAAGAAACTCACCTCTGAGGCCACGTTTGAACTCAGTGTCCTGCTGATATCTATTGGGATGTGTAGGTTGTCCCCCAGGCTCCAACGCTTCGAAAATTACTAGAATCAAATTGCAAGACTGAGAAGCAGCCGAAAAAATAATCTGGACTGCTAACGGGTTTGTTTTCTGCAAACGTGTCGAGTCGAGTTCTGCAGGCATGGGTCGGGTCTGCAGTAAATTGAACCAAGTTGGACCTGGCTTGGAATAGAAACTGGATCCAAATTTAAATTGGATCTGACTCGGATCGGATTGTTGCAGCTTGAAGTCAGGCTGACTAAAAAATCAGATCTGGGTCTGAGAGAACTTGGATTCGAAACTTATCGGTGGTTAGGGCAAGATGAGGTCGAAGTCGAAGGTGTTGACGGCGTTGAGGGCGACGCTCGGGTGTGGTTCTGGTCGGCGAGGTGAAGTCAGGAGTTGAAGGTGAGGGGCGGGAGAGAAGGAAGCAGTGGTTGTTGAGGGAAGGGGAGGTGGCGGCAACGCATGCGAGGGGAGAGAGAAGTGGCGACTAGTAGGGGAAGGGGAGATGTCGACAACTGCTTGGGGGAGGCGACGGTGGCGGCGCAGTAGCGCAGGCGAGAGGAGGGGAGGGAAGCAACGGCTGGCATGGGCAGGCAGCGGGTGAAGGCAGGCAGTGGGCGAGGCAGGTTGCGGCGACAGCTGTAGGTGCGGGGGGAAGAGGGAAGGTGGCAAGCAGCTAGGATTTTGGAAGGGGAGGGAGACAATGGCTAGGCTTTCGGGGGAGAGGAGAATGAGATGGTGACTAGGGTTAAGGTTTGGATTAGGGTTTTTGAAGAGGAAAGGGAAGAGGGGTGGTGGATGGTGGTAGGATAAGGCTAGTTAGGAGTTCGCCCTCCTAAATTAGGGATAGCTAAGGGTTCACTCTTCTAAACTAGGCTTAGGGTTTCACACGAGTTTGAGAGAATAAAATAACTCAATTGTTTAGTAAAATAATTCTACATTCATTAACTTTATTAACTAGAGAAGAGGCCTTTAAATAGACTTTACAAAATTAAAGAAAGTTTTCACAATCAATATGGGACTATAAACTTCTAAACCAAAAAAAATCAACTCAGATAAAATAAAAGAAGAGTACATTCAAACTTAATCCTAATCAGCTAATTGAATCACATGGATACGACGCGTCTCCTCCTACACTAATATACGCGCCAGGGACGTGACTGGATGTTCGCATCATTCTTCTCGGGTGGGAGAGAACTCGATCACGTCGAGTCAGGTGTAGAAATGTTGTCATATCGCTCTAAAGTATCCGGGTCAATTTGCTGCAAGTCACTTCGATCAATCCATGTATCATCAATCGGTGGTTTTTCTTTTCAACAAATCAACTATCTTCGAGTCCCACCATCTTTGGTGGTGATAATCTCATCTACAATTTTATCAACCTGCTCTGCGTGTTGGATAAAATATCTAGGAGAAGAGGAAGTATGGGACTCTAAAAAATAAGCTCGGGTTCAGGCTCATTGACCAATGGATTGTGTGAAAATCACCAACATTAAAAGTTTTTATCTTTTTCTAACATCAACCTTTGTTTATGGCGTTATTGTATGCAATCCTATCACTGATCTCTTTGTGTAGCTCATATACGTGGGATACAAATGCATATGCAGACTCAAAAGCCTTATAATAATCAGCTATGAGGATAGATAGTCTAGGTGTAAAATCATGAACAATCTCATGGGAGCTTCTAACTACTATCCTATTAACAGATATGTTGTAGGCAAATTCAGCAATGAACTTAAGATCCCAACTTTCGAGGTTAAAGTTGATCGCGACAAGACACCATTGTTCCACTTCTAGGGTCGTGGAGTTGATCCATGACACCTTGTACAGGTGGGAATGGGTGCAATATTTAATCTTTCTCGATCACCTTGGAGGATATTACGTTGATGCAGCTTCCACTGTCTACAATCAGCTTACAATTCTTGCTCCTATCTTGTTGAACGTGTGAAAAATTATAATTCTTCTCGAATCGTCCTTTTCTTCTGGTTTTGAAAAGGCGGACCTGACGATGAACAAGTTGAAGGTGCCTACCTAATGCGACTGAGTACAACATCCTCACCTTCATGTTTGTTGTCGAAGTCATCACCTACTTCTTCACCGACTTGGTAGGTGAATTCTTCTAAATTAGACTCAGGGCTTTGACAGGAGCCCTATAAATAATGGCAATCTTAATGATATTAGGATAATTGATAGCCATGTGTCCATATCCTGGGCACTTATAGCATTTAGCCGTGGTACTAATCTTGAAAAATTCCCTTTCGGTGCCTTTGTTTCTGTTATCCCGTTCAAAGCTCTTGCCCTTAACATCATTCTTAGGTGAGGGTGGATGGGTACTAGACCTATGGGTTGGGTAGATGGAGAAGGTCTAGACACTGGTGCTCTTTGATCATGACTCCTGAAGGCATGGTTGGACCTAACGACATCTAGGTCTTGAACTAAAGCATAGGCCTTCTCAAATTCTATAACTCCGCGAGCTAGCAGTTTCGTCCTTAGGTCTTCTCTACGGCCAGCTTTAAATCTAAAAAGAATTTGAGCCTCGCCTTGTGTGACTATTGCACTGAAACTCATCAAAGTTGGCAGTGTATCCCTTAGCCGACTTGTTGCTTGACAAAATTGGTGCCATCTGTCTAAAAAGACGGGCATAATAGGATGATGATACGTACTTATCCTTGAGCTTATCCTTCATAGCAACCCATGTCTCTACAGGTTGTTAAGCTCGAGATGCTCACATAATCTCCACATTGGTCCAACACTGGCTAACCTGACCAATCAACTTCATGGCTGCGAACCTAACCTTCCTAGGCTCCAAAAGGAATACCAAGTGAAATATCTATCCATGTCTTGTAACTAATCTAGAAAAAAATGGAGGTCCAAAGACCATCAAAGGTAGGTACATCCAACTTAATGCTCTTTAAATACTGCTCATCAGACATCAGGATCTCGCCTAGTATATAACTGCAATGGAGGTTGCTCAGTCGTAGCTTGTTCACAAGCAGTCTCCAATTTGGTGAGTCTCTCATTATCTGTTTCTCGAATTTGGTTCACAATCTGGGTTAAGGTATTAAGCTGAGCCATTGTGTCGGCAAGCATCGTAACAAGTTGGGAATCCATAGGGGTGGTGTGGGATTCAGTGGACGCTCCTAAAAGATAAGGTTTACCTTTACAGGTTGACATGCACAAAACCCTAACTGAAGATAAGAAGACCCGACCCTAAACTAGATGCTTGCAATTTTTTTTGTCAAATTAAAATGTAAATGCAAGAAAGCAACAATATTTTCTAACAAGCGCCTAAGTGATGCAAGTCCTACACTAACCGTGCTCTGACACCAACGTATCCAGTGCAACCATAATAAAAGTGTGGCCACAGAAATTTATAGGCAGCGGACATAGAACACAGAGTCATATAGGGATAAATTGAACAGCCCTATACTACAAGTAAAATACCTTTCCAATATACCCAAATATGCAGAACTTGCACGCTGTGTCATCTTCTCCAGCAATGAGCGAACTGCATTATCTCCTGCCATAGCCTTGGACTGCACCACCAGTGAGATAATAATGTGAAAGAATACTCTAAACAAAGAATGAAACATATATGTCCTAGTAGTTTTCATAGCAGAAATCTCCAGAAACATGACATGCACACAAAATTTATATAGAAAATACACAAATTTATATAGAAAATACAAAATGATATGAAGTCATCAAAGCAAGGGGAATACTTGGCCACAAATGGAGACTGTAGTACGTTTTACCTGGCTTTGCAAGAGGTTAAGCATTGCGGAGCCCGAGATATTGCTTGAGGATGCTTTCTCAACTACAATTGACAAAGCATGCAATGATCCCATCATTGGCTGAAAGTCACAAAAACAGGAGCTAATAATAATTGAATAAATGCAAAGGACGTGTTGATACAGAGAAGTTAGTAATGGAAAAGGGCACCTGACAGTAAAACCAGAGTCCTTGAACAGAAAGCCGTCCTAGACGAAATTGATGTTCTAGTTGTGATACCATAGCCTGATAATCCTGTTTTTAGAAAAGAAAAAGAAAAATAATGTCCAAGGTCATTTCTCAAAATGGAGCTTCATCTAGATCCAACTCACTCACTCAGCAAAGAAAGAGCCAGCGGATATAAACAATAGCTACTTCAGATCAAACTTGCAGAATTGTCACAAACTACAGAGAAAATCTACTGTTCAAGAGTTGAAAGCTCAGTGAATTAGTATATTAATTTAGTATCTTCATATTTATTATTTCTATGTTTGACCACGCAAGGGCCATGTTAGGTATACCTGTGGTTTTCCCTCTGCGTCAACATTCAACAGTTGAATATCATTAAAGATACCATGTTCTATTAAATGAGATAAATATCAGAATAGAAGACCGTTTACCCCAACTCACTTGAGTAGTTAACTCACAAGTAGGATGATAATACAAAGCAACAGACCTCTGCAGTGCACAGGGTTCATTTCAAACACATTTGTTTTCCCATTCCCTCATTACTTCTTTAACTTTCTTGTAGTTGAGAGTTCCAGAAACAAATTAGATCTAGTCAACCAACAGAAGTAACAAAAATTTTAATTATTCTAATTCAACCAGTTTGTAAAAAGAAATTTGGAGTACATTGTAGGTTAACCGGTCAGGCCCACTTGGACCAGAAAGCGAGAACGTTGTAAATTAATTGGTTGTCTGGCCATGCATGTTTAAGTTCATGCGGTGTTTGGATGGGAAAAGTTTAATTATAAATTTATTTTGAGTTGTAACAGGAGTTAAATAGTAGGAAATACTATATTCAAATCAGCCAAGGTCTCGACGGAGATGGGTATCTATGCCAAGTGATTTTGCCAAAAGGCAGACGATGGTTAGCGAAGGCCTTGAACCCAAAGGCTGATTAGACACGTATTATATGTCAACTGATATAATGTATGTAAAAGTTTCTACATGGTCCTGGAAATTCTGCAATGGTTAGTCCAAGCCCCAATGAAAAAAAAATATTTGAAGTTAGCAATCAGCCAATCAGAAGACAGAATCAAATAACTCCCACTAGGACCAAGTTATGCTCTTCACCCAATTTTGCAAGTCAAAATAATTGAATCTAAAATGTTAATTGTTTAACACAGGTTACCCAACTTAAACTAAAAAACAGAAAAAGGAAAGTGCTTAACCAGCTGAGTTTTCAACCAGGTAAGGAAACACTCAACATAGAAAATGGAGACTGAAACAACACCCGCAAATAGGTTCTATACTGCCACGATGTTCATCTTGAACCAAAATTCTATTGAAGGTGCCAGGCCTATTGAATGGTGGCTATAGTCCAACTCATCATAACAGTCATCATTTAGAGAAAGGTTAAGGCATGGCCACGACTATTACTTAGTACGGTCTTTACACTTTCTTAGGATCCAGCATAAGTGGGATATAAATGGGTTGCAATATGTACCAATTACTGTAATGAATAGATTAAAGTGAAATATTTTACATGCAACTGTAGGTAGTTTTCAGTATTATTGGCTTATAATCATGCCTCCCGGATGAATATAGCTCCACAAATCAACCTCTTATCTCCTTTCTTTATTACTAATTTAAGATATGGAGAAACTAGGGAAGATGCTTCCCAATTGCATGAATGTTTGTCCCGGGTATGTGTAGTGGTCAAAAGTAGACTCGCATCAAGATGATGATATGCGTCCAAGCTACCAGGTGCTTCCCCCAAGAGATTCACAGCTCCCAGAGTCCATCTCGGAGCCTCCGTCACTCCTAGCCATCCAAAAGCTATCCCCCATCCCGAAGACATCCCCGATCCGGAACCGCATTCCAACATTCCGAGGCATCTACCTTTCCGAGGTCTTTACCACTCCAAAGTCCCCACCCATAGAGGTCTTCCCCATCCCGAAGGTCCCTGCTCCGAACCAAAAGCTCCAACAAACATATCGTCCATGATCTCTGCCGATACTTATGCAACTCCTTCATCCCCCACGTTCATAACGTGTAAAGTCCCTATTAGCGCGGGTAGTTATGGACAGTGGCAGATTTCTCGGCATGCAATCCTAACCGACCAGCACCAATAATCACGATCATTACAACAAATCTGACATGTGCAGGTCGTGCAATAGCAATCCCTCTTCCGCCTCCATGTCAGCATCCACGTCAGGTATATATAATCATTCTCCTAGGAGAAAGGGATGGCTCCCCTAATCCCAAGCGCACACACCACACCACACCAGGCAATTCTCCTCTGCTAGTGCACCAACACGCCCGCAGTTCTTCTTTGCGCGGTCCTTCCATCCATCACACTGACAATTATCTTTTGTCAGTCCTTCCTACCACGCTCGCAGTTGTCCTCTGCGCGGCACCTCTACCCACTACCCCGATATTTGCCCTCTGTCGGTCTTTTCATTCCACCTATTGATTCTCATGCCTGAGGGTCTTAAATCGATATCACACCAAGGTTCAAAAACTCGATCATTCTGATTTCGTCTCGGCCGAGTCGGAATCGGAACGGCTTCCCCGTTCTAACACCGGTCCACGAGTCAACCTATGGCATTATTTTGCTTGACTCGGGCCAACTCAGCCGAGTCACCCAAGTCGAGGCCGAGTCGGCCCCGAGTCAAGGCCGAGTCGGCGCCAGGTCGAACCAAAATTTTCATATAAATAATTTCATATAATTTAAATTTTTACCAGAGAGGTAGACTTAATGTTTACTTTTGTGAAAAAAAGTAGTTAATTTAAATTTCATTAATTTCATATAATTTACTAAATTATGCATTTATTTTGATATTTTAATACCGTGACGCATGTATTTATGCATTATCTTCATGTTTAGTATGCTAGGTGATATATTTTGGACATGTTATACATCAATTTTAATGTACATTTTTAAAGATTTGTCGTCATTTTTTCACAAAAAAAAAAAATTGAGCCCTCTAAGTAACGTTTCGCGTCTCGCGCGAGTCAGGGTTGCGACAAATGTGGAAGGATACCCGCCGAGTCAGCGGTCGAGACCGCGACTTTGAACCATGTAACACACTGGTGCTCCTAACCTGAAATGTGTCTTTTCCTGTGTACTCAGACATGTACCATCCGTGGGGCGCCTCAAATCGCTTGTGGTGGGTGGGTTCGATCCATGGTAAGCCAGTTTTTATCCACCACAAATTGGTGCTTTTGTTGAGAGACTCAGTCCATACTCAAGATCCCCCCATCCGATCCAAAACCTTCCACAAAAAGCCTCTCCCCTGATGTTGATGGCCCTGAGAAAGCAAATCATCACCCACAATGGTGTCCCATCAAAAGGCAAGACCAACAGTATCGTCGGGGGCACGATCCCCCCGCCTGCTGTCAACCAACAACATGCTACCGAAGACACTATCTCCTCACCTCAGGAGGCAGTCGCCAGCGTCCGACCAATGCCGTTGTTCGAAGGCCAGATCCTTCAGATACTTATCGACGTGAAGGAACAGATGACAGAGCAACAAGCCCAGTCAGATCATGATTGGGAGCAAGCGGCCCTCGACCGCAAGAGTCGTCCATGAGCAAGAAGCGCTGAAACACATTGATCAGCTACAGGCGCAGATCGCCACCCTCCAGAGAGCCCAGGAGCAAACGCGGCTGGAAAGCGAGCCTAAAATCAGAGATCAGACCGATGGATCCATCACAAATTCGGGGCGGCTCAGATTAACGTACTGTAACACCCTAAAATTTTTTAAACTAATCTACATTCCATTTATGCATGTTTTGATATGTCCAAGTTTTTTTACTATTGGAAGTTGTTAACATTTCAAATTTTGAAAACATAACTATTTAAAAAGAGTTAAAAGGTTTAAATATTCAAAATTTATTCAAAAACAAATCTAGCAACTATATTTGCCAGATTAGTTGACTCATAGAAGGAATAAGTCAACTAATTTGTGTTATTGGATCAATATTGGTCTCTGTTAAGCGGATTAGTCGACAGTCTGCTAACACGGAGTTTCTGTTTGAGGATTAGTCGACTAGACTAAAGTACTAATCGACTGGTCTGTGTGTACTCATAACCAGTATCAGAATATCTGATTAGATTAGTCGACTAACCTGGTTTATTAGTCGACTAGTCTGCACGAAAGTTTCTGTTTTGATCCATCAGTCGACTGATCTGAGCTATTAGTCGACTAGTATGCATGTTTATTGTTTTATGAATCGACTACCCTGGTGTATAAGTTGACTAGGCAGCTTTCAACAAGTTTTTTTAAAACAAAACACTATTTAAGATGAGACCAAGTTAGACTTTTTTCTCTCATATGAGATATTTATGCTTAATGGATTGGATTCACTTTTGGGCCTTGGGTTTAGACCCAATTAGAGAGTGTTTGAAACCCATTAACCTATTGATATATAAATATAAATATATATATATATATATATATATATATATATATATATATATATGAGAGCTGAGAGATTCATGTGTATTTTCATTTGCAAAACCTTATTTCCTTTCTCTTCTCTCCTTTTTTCTCTGGTGGCCAACCATGTCCGTAGGCATAAGAGAGAGCAGGCCTTGGAGTGGTGGAGCCTCGATGGTGGTGCTTGGCTTGGCGATTAGGAGTTCATTCTTCATGCAATCTCATCTTCTTAATCTACATTTGTGAGGCAAGTTTACCTCTCTTGGTTGCTTCTCTCTACGACTTTGATGCTTAGGATGTTCCTCATGCCTAAAAATCTGATTTTTAATTTACTAGCATGTTTAAAATCATGTAATTTAATTATATGTCCATCTTTTGATTGAGATCTTTGCCCCATATAAGTTTGAAGTATTTTACATAGATAAAAATATGATTTTTATGACATCTAGAGACATGAGAAATAAAAATATGATTTTTTTGTTTGTTAGCATGTTTAAAATCAAGTTAATTCTATGTTCATCTCTAGATTGGTAGCTTGCACCCACATAACTTTGGATTAGTTGGCATGCATAAAAATGTGATTTTTATAAAATTTAGAATTGTGGTGAATAAAAATATGATTTTTAGTTGTTAGAAATGCTTAAATTCAAGCAAGTGATCAATTGATTCCCCACATTATGATCCCCATGTTGTGTATGTCTTTCATATGAATTGATCCCCATGTTGTGTATGCACCACGAATATTATGAACTTAATTGAGTGTGACATATCGATATGCATATTAGCATGTATGTGGTTGAGAAAGTGATGGAGTATTAGTGGTGTGTGGAATTGATTGGAATAGTGTATTATTCTTATAGAGTTTCAAATTTGTACATGGAGTTCAATTCACTAGATGAATTTTATTATTAGCGATTAGTTGTGTATCACGTACCATGCACGAACACATTTATTATGGTTATCCACCGCTTTAATCACATATTACGTCTGCTACTATACTACTACTTATTACTTGTTCTATACATATACATGTTTATATCTTTCGTTTGGCTCCCCGACCTAGCACTGAGTCAACCTCAGGTTCATGGTTGGAAGGCATATTTTTGGGGTAGACTTGCTGGCGTCAAACGCCCATTGAATCATTTTTTTAGGTAGTACTTTTGGTGCATGGAGAGAAGCTTCAGTTGGAGCCTCATTCTGAGAGGGGAGCTCATCCTTAAGTATTAGTTTAGAGTTGATTACTTTGGGCCTTACCATTTGATGTATCTTCATATATTTTTAAGAGGTCGAGGGCCAGTTCCATTTTAGTTGTATTCACTGTATCTCGGTATCACTATTTTGGGACTTTCATGTTTTAGAGACTTGTTGTATATTGAGATTGGACATTTACCCCGAGTGAGATTTATATTCTTTAAGATTTTACAGTCTCTTTACATTATCGTGTCAGATATATTTATATTTATATATGTTGTCTATCAGGTACCCATTTTATAAACGATTTGATCCCTTATCCATTATATTTGATATGTTCATGCTCAATTTTCTCCAAAATTTATACATCTGCTTCATCATTTTAACATCCCGTTGATGAAAATTCTAGGCGTTACACACCCCCCCTCCACGAAAACTATTCTAACAACGAGATTGATTCGCCTCGTTTCTGAACAAAAGCTTATCACCGCCATACTTGGAGAAGAACCGAAGAATCTCCCGACATCTGAGCCCTCGACGAGTTGATCTAAAGACAGATCAAGGAGGCTAAACTACAACTCTGAGGCGGACTAAAACACACCGTTGCCTGCGTCTCCAACTCCCTTCCTCGAAGAGATCTTGGAGTGCAAGTTTTTGAAAAAGTTCGCAACTCTAACTTTTAACTACTACTCTAGAACGTGTGACCCGGTTCAACATATCAGACATTTTCAGGATAAGATAGTAGTCTACTCCCACAATGATTCGCTCATGTGCCTACATCAGTCTAGTCTGAAAGGTGTATCCTTTTATCGGTTCTACTCTCTCCGCCACATTTTCTCCACAACTTCGAGTAGATAACCAAAGCGTTCTTCACTCAGTACGCCTCTCGCCAGGAGACCAAAAAGAATAACCACCACCTCACTGTCAAAATGAGACAAGGCGACAGCCTCAAGTCCTACATAGGTTACTTTCAAAGCCAGCTGGTCAAAGTTCCCAACTACGGTGAGAATGACTCTGCACTCGCATTCATCAGCGGGTTGTAAGTTACTCCCTGCACAAGCATCTACTAAGCACGATGTCACTCAGATAAGCAAGGTTCTATCCCGAGCTCAGTCCTACATCCACTTGGAGGAAGCGATAAAGAGCCCCGCCAACCACTCCGCCAAACACGGTGACAACGGAGAAAAGTCAAAATCGCAGTATGAAGCTATTACCGGAGCCAAAAACCCGAATCAGTGCCAACCCCCTAAAGAGACAGGCGCTGCTTGTTCTTTCACCAAATTCGCTCTGAGCCTTCAAGCCTACACAGCAGTTCACTCCACTTAAGCTCCCCATCAATTTGGTCTTCAACGCTATCAAATACCAACCATAGGTCAGCCGTTCGAAACCAGTCTGGTACGATCCTACATCTCCCGGAGTAGAAGAGTATTGTTCCTATCACGACAGCAAAGGACACAAGACCATCCACTATTGGAGCCTCCGAAAATACCTGTAAGAGCTCATCATCAGGGCTTTCTCAAAGAATACGTCCTTATACCTGAAGCAACCTCCGAATCAGGACAGCTGAATGCTTTCTCATCTGCCCAACCGCAACACATGATCACCCAATACAAAGCGATTGAGTGATCCCGCTTCTCCAATAAAAACAGGACAGTACCTCCATCATAAGGTCCCTCTTGTATTTTGATTATATTCCATTTGTTTTATTTCAATTATCAAATAAAATTATATTTTTGCCCCTAATCATTACAGTCCTACCAAGTTTGTCGCTCTGCTGATGGGATTTCTCCCACTCGGAGACGACTGCGAACCCAACTCCACGGCTGGGATTTTTCCCGCTCGAAGTTCCTTGTTTGAACATTTCGCTGATGGGATTTTTCCCGCTCGGACATAGCAACGCAAGCGCCAGCCTACGTCCTCCCTCTTGATTAGCCTAAAGATGGTCAAAATCCTTCGCTATAAGATTTCCCGCACTCAGAGTCCTTCCGCTGCTGGAATTTCCCCCACGGATGTCAAACGTTTGCACGTCCCGTTAATGGGATTTCCCCCACTCGGAGATTGCAACGCAAGCGCTACCCTACGAGCTCCCTCTCGATTAACCTACGGGCAGTCGAAACCCTCCGTTGTGGGATTTTTCTCACTTGGAGTCCTTATTCCGCTGCTGGAATTTTTCTCTCAGAAGCCAAATGCTTGCACGTCTCGCAGGTGAGATTTTCCCCACTCGAAAATGGCAACACAAGCGCCGGCTTACGGGATCCCTCTCGATTAGCCTACAGGTAGGTAGTCAAAACCCTCCGCTATGAGATTTTTCCCACTCAAAGTCCAAACAAAATTCACAATCAAAATTCGCTACTCCGCTGATGTGATGTCCCCCACTCAGAGACGACAACGAATCCAACTCCGCTGCTGAGATTTCCCCTACTCGAAGGTAAAAAATTTGCAGGTACCGCTAATGGGATCTCCCCCACTCGAAAACAACAGTGCAAATTCAACAAACCACTACATATCCAACCAACCATACCGGATGTAGAGATCAGCACTCCGAAGAGGCATGATCATGCCAATTTCAAAAAGCAAATGGTAAAAACAAGTCAGGCAAGATCTAAATATTAAATATTTCCATTTCCAGAATATTTCCATCCAGAATATCATTCTATTATATTTATTTGATTACATCTGACAAGAGTAATACAAATCCTTTTACATCTCTGTGTGTACATTTTTGAAGAAAAAAATATAACAGATCCAAGTCCAGACGCTCCACCATTTACAGGCCCCTAATGCTGAACAACAAAGATTTGCTCATCAGAAAATGCCTCTCGGAAGCAGTCATCCATCTTCATCTATGCCATGGCTCCTAAACAGGCAATCTTATGCCGCCACCTCCGTGTCTCTCCAAGGCAGCCATACCAATGCCATGGTCCCCTTGCATTGAGAAAAGGACGAGGACTCTCAGGAAGCCCTCCAAGTAAGGGCGGAATCGAACCAAATTCCAAGCGAATACTAACGTGTTCGTATTTGATTTGGTTTAAAATCTTTGAATTTGAATACAAATTTGAATCATTAACGTCCGAATTCGAATTCCCTCCTTTGAATCCGAATCGACTTCGAATTTTTCTCGAATATTAAAATATTCTTGCATTTGTGTATTTAATATTTGAATAGTTTGAAAATTATTTAACTAAGAAATTTTTTATTTACTTCAGTTTTATTGACAATAGTGTAATTATATTTGAGAATCACACATCTCGTACGAGAGAGAAAGGACTAAATGAAATCGTTTGAATTAGATTTAGGTTTAGACTTAAGCCTGATTTTTCAGCTTCACATAAATATTTTACATAAGACTTTTTAAAATTGAATAATTACAAAATATCATGAGGCCAAATGCAAGAATATCTATGAAATATTATATTTTATAAGTGTTAAGTACATATGTATTAAATGAATAGTTCAACAAACTAACAAATTGAATACTTGACTCAGATTTGATTCGTTTAAACTGCGAATAGTAAAAAGTATTTGTTTACGTTTAAATGAGCAGTCGAATCGAATCCGATCGAATAATTGGACGAATAATTAACGAATTATTTGTTAATTATTCGGTTTGTTTCCACCCTACCTCCAGGAGGGCACGAATAGTGTCCGACAAGACAAGCTCCATCAAGACATGCAAGACAGTGATGAAATCACATCTGCACCCTGATACTGCCCAGGAGAAGTACTACTAGTACTACCAAACCGAGGGACTCCAGATCATCAACCGACTCTAGCCCACTAGGGGAAAAGCCAGCGTCCCTCGTTTGGGTAAACTGAAAATCCGTTTGTCCGTCCCGCACATCACCTCCAGTGACGGCACCCTGTCACAGCAACTAATGCACCATAACCCCTTCACGGCAACTAATATGACGCACCTTTCAGACTCCCTAGAAGAGAGAACATGATCATTTACTCATCCTCCTCCCTCTCTTTTTCCTTCATTTGATAAAAAGAAAGGAGGATGACATGTTGGCGCAACAAGGAAAGAAGAAACGAAGGTTTCAAAGCATGGGTTTTTTTAAGACTCAAGATGACCCCCCAAAAAAAAATCTCCCCTTTTTTATAGATGGATGAGAAGCTAAACCGCCTATAATTCAAATTTCTGATCTATGAAAAGTCAGCCCACATCTTAAGATTTTCGATCAACAGTAAAAGCAGAACTTTTGAGAGATCCAGCCACCCAATGTGACAACTGGCAACCAGCTATGCAACTCAATTAATTCCAGAAGTTCGCAATGATCCGAAAAGATTCACCGCACACTGTTCTGCCCGCAAGCATCATATTGAGTTTTGAAGCATTGATAATTCATCCGAGTATCTTTTCTTTCTCGACTTTCCTTCCACAGACTCCAATAAGTGGGGAAGCGGGGGCATCTGTAGTGGTCAAAAGTTGACCCGCATCAGGATGATGACACATGTTCAAGCTATCAGGTGCTTCCCCCAACTCCCAGAGTTCATCCTGGAGCATCCGCCACTCCAGGTCATCCCAGAGCTACCCTCTGTCCCAAAGAAATCCCCGACCTGGAACCACATCCACCATTCCGAGACCTCTACCTCTCCGAGATCTTTACCACTCCAAAGTCCTCACCTCCTCTGAGTCTTTACCCCTCTGAGGTCTTCCCCATCCCGAAAATCGCTCCAAACCTAAAGCTCCAACAAACAAACAGATCTATGTCTCCGCCGATACCTATGCAACTCCTTCCTCCACGTTCATAACGTGCAATGCCCCTATCAGTGTGAGCAATTATGGACAGTGTCAAATTTCTCGGCATGCAATCCTAACCAACCAGCACCAATAATCACGGCCATTGCAACAAATCTGGCACGTGCAGATCGTGCAGTAACAACAGTTCCCCAATTCCGCTTACACGCCAGCATCCACGTTAGGTATATATAATCCTTCTTCTCCTAGGAGAAAGAAATGGCTTCCCTAACCCGAGCACACACACCATACCACCCCAGGTAGTTCTCTCTACTAATGCACCAACACACCCACAATTGTCCTCTGCGCAGTCCTTCCATCCACCACACCGGCAGTTATCAACTGTAAGTTCTTCCTACCACGCTTGCAGTTATCTTCTAAGCAGCACCTCCATCCACTACCCCAACAGCTGTCCTCTATCGGTCTTTCCATTCCACCTATTGATTCTCACACCCGAGGGTCTTAGGTCGGCACCACATCGGTGCTCCTTACTTGAAAGGTGTTTTTTCTTGTATGTGCTCAGATAGGTACCATCTGGGAAGCGTCTCAAATCGCTTGTGGTGGGTTCGACCACGGTAAGTCAGTTTTTATCCACCACAGTATGACTTCTGAAGTTACAAAAACATATTTGCAAAGAAGATAACCAAACAAAAGATGATCATGACTCATAGATGCAATGGTCAGAGAAAGGTTTGAAAACTCACCTTCGGAGGTACCATTTAGAGTTTCAGATAATTCCACGTGTTTCAAGTTTTAAATCTATATTGATAAATAATAGAAACTAAAATAAAATTTGCATTTATCCTCTCTTTTTTAATTTTTCTCGATACTGATTCTAATTGCATTTGTCCTCTTCATTATTTGTTTTCTATATCAATAGCTAGAATTTATTTAGTTACCACAATATGTTTTAGCCTAGATTGATCATCAAGCTTGTTATAATTTTAGAATAAAATTTACAAACAAAAACATCCACGATGATATAAATGCACACAAACTTTACTACAAACATCTTGTTCATTCCGAAGTGTGGGAGTTAACGAGTTGTCAACAGCACAAACCAAGGCCCAAAGTTAGAAATTTCCCACTTGTTCTCCTTTTGAAATTTCAATAGGACCAAATTTCGGTGGCGAATATGAGGCGGAAAATGTGTTGAGCCTTACTTTTATGAGTGAATGGGAAGTTTCAGCATTGGTGTGTGCCTTTTGTGCAAAAATGTGTGTGGGGTATAAATCATACTTTACATTAATATATGAAAAAAGTTAGATGTTTAATGGGTTTAAATATAGATGACCCAAAGTTCTAAATTTAGATATCAGATTCATATTAGTTGAGATTTTTTCATATCAGATAGCGGATATCGAGTAATATATCAGAATATATCGGTTGTCCATATCAGACATATATATATAACTTAAAGGTAATTATAAAGTTTGGTTTGCCATTTACTGATGAAATATGTGACAACATGTATGAAAAGTATTCAAGTATAAGAGATATACGCACAATGCAATAAAATAACATCAGGAATTTGCAAAATTAATTCTAAGTATAATTTCAACCAAATCATAACTTATAATTTTATATAGCATGAATCATGAAAAACATTCTTTTCACAACTTGTAGGTTATTTTCATCAAATTGTGTCGGTATGGGTTCGAACACTGATATATCGGCCATATCGGCCGATATTTAGAACCATGAGATGATCTCAACCTAGTTTTTGAGTCTGACTACACTCAAAGTTTAAATTGATCCCAGGCAACTTGTATTATGGACTTGGCTGTATTAAAATTTGGATAGAGATAATCCTATTATCTATTACCTTCATAATATGAAATACTATATCAAAGTTTAAACTATGGTATGTGTGGACCACCACATGTATATGAGCCAACCATGTGCATAAAAATGGGCATATGTGTCCATTATGCAGCCATTGTTATCATAGTTCGTAAACTCGGCCGAGTCGGATACGACTCGGCCGAGTCGTATCCGACTCGGCCCCCTCCGATACGACTCGGAGGCCCGAGTCAAAAGAAGATCGCCGAGTCGACCCGGATCGGGTCCGAGTCGGACCCGATCCGGGTCGACTCGGCGCCCGTGACCCCTCCAATAAAACGCGCTGAGGGAGAGAGAGAGATCAGATCTGATCTCTCTCTCAGTCGCGCTCGTCGTCCCCCCCGCGACGCCCTCGCCGTCCCCCCGCGTCGCCGTCGCCGTCGCCGTCGCCGTCCGTCGCAGGTAATTCTCCCTCTCCCCTCTCTCCCTCTCAGTCTCTCTCTCTCCCTCTCTCTGTGCCTCTCTCTCCCTCTCTTTCTCTGTCTCTCTCCCCGCAGCGGCGCCGGCGCAGCGACTCTCTCTCTGCCTCTCTCTCTTCGTCTTTCTCTCTCTCCGCAGCGACTCTCTCTCCCGGCTCTCTCTCTCTGTCTCTCTGTCTCTCTCTTGTCTCTCTCTCTCTCGCAGCGACTCTCTCTCTGTCTCTCTCTCTCTCTGTCGGACTCTGTATCTCTCACTCTGTATCTCTCTCTGTCGGACTCTCTCTCCCTCTCTCTGTCTCTCCCTCTTAGTCTCTCTCCCCCTCTGTCTCTCTCCCTCTCCCTCTCAGTCTCTCTCCCCCTCTCCCTCTCTTTGTCTCTCTCTGTCCCTCTCTCTCCGTCTCTCTCTCTCTCCTCCACTGTGTTTCCCTCTCTCTCCTCTGTCTCCGTCTCTCTCCCTCTCTCTGTTCCTCTCTCTAATTAATTTGCATTTAATGTAATTTAATTTAGTTTAGTTTAGGTAAAGTTAATTTAACTTAATTTAGGTTAATTTAATCTAATAAAGTTTTGTAATTAAGTTAGGTAATTTAATAATTTTATTGAAGTTAGGTAATTAAGTTAGTGTAGGTCAATCTAGTATAAACTAGTTTAGTTTAATTTAATGTAGTTTCATTTAATTGAATTTAATTTAAATTAGTTTAGTTAACTTAATTTAGGTTAATTTAATTTAATAAAGTTTTGTAATTAAGTTAGGTAATTTAATAATTTTATTGAAGTTAGGTAATTAAGTTAGTGTTGCTTAATCTAGTATAAACTAGTTTAGTTTAATTTAATGTAATTTCATTTAATTGAGTTTAATTTAATGTTTTTTAATTTAGTTAATTTTAGTTTTAATTTAATTTAACAGATAATTTTTTTAAATTTCAGTATGGCTCCAAAGCAACGCGATATTGGATGGGAACATGGTACCCCTGTTGGTGGAAGTAGAAAACTTGTGAAGTGTAATTATTGTGGGAAACAAGTCCATGATGGTATCACTAGATTGAAGCAGCATATAGCACATGTACCCGGTCAGGTGGAAGTATGCTTGCGAGTATCAAAAGAGATATCTCAAATAATGAGACGACATTTTTCTGAAGGTAGCAAAGAAAGAGCGGCCATAAAATCTAAAAAAGAGCGACTTATGAGATCTTTAAGTGAGGAAGATTTTTATGATGTGACCGAAGAAGATTCTGATAATGAAATTGAAGAAGTTGGTAGTTTAGAAGGAGTTGAAAGAAGACAACTAAAACAAGCCATGAAAGAAAGTCGTGAAATGGCTTGGAGATCGGCAGAAGGAGTTGATATTGGTGGCAGTAATTCACAGCCTTCAGGATCAGGGAGTAACCGTGGATTGCGTCGGAGTATGACTATGAGAGAAGCTGAAATTTCAGCTCGTGGTATTGATCCTTACATGTTCCCAATAAAACAGAAATCAATCAAAAGTATGTTCTCAACTGAGAATATGAAAAAGGTTGGGAAATCCGTAGCGAAGTTCTTTCACTACAATGCAATACCATTCAATGCAGCTGATAGTGGTCCTTACTACCAAGCCATGATTAATACTATTGCGGAGGCAGGCCCAGGTGTAAAAGGCCCTACAGGGTACCAGATTGGCAATCTATATTTAGAGGAGGAAATGAAAGAAATTGGAGTATATATTGCTTCAATAAAAACAAAATGTCCGCAGTATGGTTGCACGATCATGTGTGATGGATGGAGTTCTCATAATAGAAAGCCTATTGTTAATTTCATGATTTATTGTGATAGAAGCATGATCTACCATACTTCTGTTGATACCACTAATATCTCGAAGCATGCTGAGTATATATTCTCGCTAATGGATAAAGTTGTTGATGAAGTTGGCGAAGAAAATATCGTGCAGGTTGTAACAGATAATGAGGCAAGTTTCAAAGCAGCTGGTCACATGTTGATAGACAAGAGAAAACATTTGTTTTGGTCTCTCTGTGCAGCACATTGCATTGATTTGATGCTTGAAGATATTGGCTCTTTGAAATCAGTCAAGGAGACATTGGATGATGCTAAGATGATCACATCATTCATTTACAATAGCCTCAAAGTGGTGAATTTAATGAAGCTATATACCAAAGATAGAGATTTGTTGAGACCAGGTGTAACACGGTTTGCCACCGAGTTTATTTCTATTGAAAGCCTTATTCGCTATGAGCAAGATTTGAAAAGAATGTGCACGACTACCGAATGGCGTGAATTCAACAAGGAAAGGAGTAGAAGTGTGCGAGATAAGGTTTCTAATCTCATTCTGACTGACCGGTTTTGGAAGAAGGCAAGAGAGGTCCAAAACATTATGGATCCTCTTGTTAGAGTCTTGAAGATAGTGGACCAGGACAAGAAACCTACACTATCTATTATATATGAAGCTATGGATAGAGCAAAATTGGCTATAAAGGCCTCAAATAAGAACTGGAAGAAGTACTGGGATATCATTGATAGAAGATGGGAGGAACAATTGCATAGACACTTACATGCTGCTGGTAATTCATTTGCCTAGAAATCATATTTGTTGACTAGAAATTGAAACTGTCATATCATAACAATCGTGTGCTTACATTATTGCAGCATATTTTTTAAATCCAGCACTCCAATATTCAAAAAACTTTTCTACACATCCAGAAGTGAGATATGAATTAAAGGAGGTCATTAAAAGATTGGAGCCAGATTTGAATAAAAACAGCAAGAGCTATTAATGAGGTAATAATAATTTATTTATTTCATCGATATAATGTTATGCAAATATTAACACTTGTGATGTGTATTCTCACAGATAAAATTATTTGTGGATGGAGTTAGAGAATTTGGAAGCTCACTAACTAGAAGAGCAGTGCAACAATCTCTTCCAGCTGATTGGTGGATTAATTATGGCGAAGAAGCTCCCAATCTGCAGAAAATTGCCATCAAAGTCTTAAGCCAAACATGTTCTTCATCGGTTGTGAAAGAAATTGGAGCACGTGGTCGCTAATTCATACAAAATTGCGTAACCGGTTGGCAATGAAAAAGTTGCATAAACTAGTATTTGTGCATTACAATATGCGGTTGCGAGTAAGAAACTTGACATGCAAAAGCGACACTGATGATTATTACAACCTAATTGATCTGAACAATATTTTCAATGATGATATTTTGGATGAGTGGATTCGTGAGGGAGAACCGATGTTACCACCAGATGACTTAGGTTGGTTAGATGAAGGTATTCGTCATACTGACGAAAGTGGCGGTGATGATGGTGATGGCGTGATGATGACAGCGTTGATGGTGGTGGCGGTGATGGTGGTGAGGGTGATGGTGGTGAGGATGATGGCGGCGGTGATGGTGGTGATGGTGGTGATAGTGGTAATGTTGAAGAGACTCATGGTGTTGGTGGAAGCCAACGAGATGATGCTTTAACATGGGATTCAGAATATTATGCCACACAAGATACAGATCATGGAGGCCGGGCGGGGATTTCACAACAGCGTAGGCATTTGGATCGGTTGGTCGAATTCAGTTCTAGCGATGATTATTCGAGTGGACATGATAACTACTCACATGGTCATCATAGTCTTGAAGGCCATTTACAGGGGTTGGGTTTGACATCTGGCCAATATTCTGGCACTGATTATTCTGGCACTGGTGAATACTCTACTAGCAGCATTGAATATCGAGGTTTTGGGTATTATCACCATGGAGCTGATATTGCACAACCCCTACCGTCATATTACTCTGATAGTGGATCCTCTGGCCAATCATCTCAGCCTACAGGATCTCACCCATAAATATATTATTATCCTTATGGAAACTATATGCCTGGTTTCTATACTTATCGCGGGCCAAATGATAATGATGATTTGGAGCCTCCTCGTAATTCAATGTGGAAATGACTATATTAGCAGGTACTTATGAATTATTTTGTGCAATTTACTATATTATGCATGTATTTTGATATTTTTCTACCGACGACGCTTGTATTTATGCTTTCACGTTATGTTTTGAGTGTTAGGTGATATGTTTTGAATATGTGATGCATGAATTTGGATGTTTACATTTTTTTATGATTTGTCATGATTTTTTCATAATTTTTTTGGCGTTCTATGTAGCGTTTTGCGCGTATCGTCCGAGTCCGATCCGAGTCGCCGAGACCGATCCGTCTCGGTGTCGGCCGAGTCGGCGGCCAAGACCGAGACTTTGAACCATGATTGTTATGAGCCGGCATGTGTGGTGCATATTAATATGTTGGCAGGTATCTAGATTATGGTCCAATTTTGGGTTAGATAATACTGTTTTGCAATTACTTTTTGTTCTTACTTCTATTTGTTAATTGATTATTCTGTTATGCTTATGATATTGATGATAATGACTAACTAATTAAGTAATTTGTGCTAACATCCTATTGTCCTAGATTATGTGTTTTGATACAGATTAGGGCATGTTGATGGAAGTTGGATGGACTGAGCCAAAATGCAAAATCAAGAGAAGGTGATGGTTGACAAGCCTAGCTCGAGAAACAAAAACTTAAAGCTATATCAAGTGAAGCTGCAAGCCTAGCAAGAATCAAGCACGCAAAGCAGTACCCAAGAAGTAGAGCATTGGAACAAGCATTGCAAAATCTTTGGAAAATATTTGTAAGGTGAGAAATAGATTTGAATCTCTCTTTGGCATGTAGGAATTCATATTAATATATCTCATTTGGCCTATTTTAGTCTACGATCAATTGCATCATTCTTCCATATTTGATGAGCTTTGGATTTGTTTGACTAAATTTAGAAGCCCTATAAATATGTTTTAAATTGATTAAATTATATTTCAATAGGGATTTACTTGATAGTACAACTTTTTAGCAGTTTTCGATCAACTCAAAACAACTCGTGGACACTATCAATGTCTTATCAATTTTTATACTTACGTATAAATAGGAGTTTGGGTATTCATCTCACAACTATTGAACCAACTATTGAAACACTTTTAGAGAATTTACTTATATATCTTATTTCAACATTCAGAAGAGAGAAACTGAGATTTAAGGTTTCTTGATTGAGTTTCTATAAAATCTTCATCTACACTCTACTCTCAATGAAATCTCTTCTGCTCTCTCTTAGCAATCTACATCTTCACTCATTCTTCAGATTTCATTTGCATCTAGATCTTATGCCAAAGGTATTCTTTTCTCTAATCTTCTCACCCTTAGAGCCTGTAATATTTATTTGAGGATTGTTGTATTGGTTCTCATCTTGTGTAGAGAACAAAACATTTGTTGATTATTTCTAGCGGTGGTATTCCAATCACTTAGAGAGTGGACAGGTGGTGAAGTCCAATCTCTTAGAAAGTGGATAAACTGTAAATCCAATCACTTAGAGAGTAGCTAGATGGTAAATTCCAATCACTTAGGAATTGATGGTAAAGTCTTGTCACTAGAAAAGTGGATTGGTAGTAAAACCCTATCACTAGATAAGAGGATTGACAATAAATTTTGTCACTAGATAAGTGAATTGGTGGATGGTCTAAGCTTCTACCTCGAAAGAAAGTATTTATAAAAGTTTATGCTTCTAGCCGCAAAGAAAGACTAATAGAGATTGGGTTGAATCCTAAAGAGAAGGCCCCTAGATAGTGAAGTAGACCAGTTGGTGTCTGAACCACTATAGATCGTCGTGTTATCGTCTACTTGGCTCTATCTCTCATACTCTCTTTCCTCTCTGCTTATTTAATTGATTTGTGCTTGTGTTGATATTTATAATTGTTATTATCCTATTACACTTGCATTATCCAATCATAGTTGGGTTTCATTCATATTAGAAAAAAGTTTTAAATAACCCTGTTCACCCCACCCCCACCCCCACCCCCCTCTAGGGTTGCTATATTGGTTTTCATTCTAGCTTGTATAGGTCCCTTTTACGCTTAAAAAACTTGTTGCTAAATACTAATAAAGTTTCCCCCTCACCATCATTGTCCATATAAATCTGTCATTAGTAGCCATTTTATTCATTACATGAAGTTATTAAAGCTTTATTATTCCCTAGAAACAAACTTAAAGTTTGCTCCCATCTACCAAAACTACATGACGGAGGTACCCCGATGAATCATCCAAATTGTTCATCCTGATCTAGACATGATGAAACATACGTGATGGGGATCAAGAAGTCATTAAAAGAAATTAAGTGAGTTTCTTTCTTGTTATTTAGGGTTTTAATTATTTCTTTTTGAGCTAAATTATTATCTAAGGTCATTAGGCATTTTTATATATTTCTTGAGATTTTTCTGTAATTTTTTAGGCTGTTAAGAGTCTTTTTTTGGTAGGGGTAATTTGTAATTTTTAAATTCTGGCCCTATATATGATTATATGAGGGTTTTTGGCTGAATTTATTAAAAGATATTGATTTTTAATGATTAATGGATGATATTGAAGCTTTTCATCCATGAATTTCATTGACATGTGATGTGTTATTGGATATGAGATCCATATTTGGTGTGATGTCGAATCTTGAGTGTGAAGCCCCTCACAAAAGGTTGTGAAACCTTCCTATCTTTCATCTTTCCTTTTAGTTTTTCTTTTTGTTTTTGTAGCAAAAACTCTAGCCAATAAATAATTCCATAGATTTGCACTTATTTGAACCCTAATTGAAGCTTAAATCCTTTGTTTAGTTGCTGCGCAGATCTGAATCTGAACCAAAACACCCACTTTTATATGTTAATGATCATATTTTTCTCACAAAATAGCCGTAAACCAATACCCAAACTATCCGCCACATCTTGCAAACTTCCCAAACTTGATTTCATCCCAAAATCCCGTCCAAAGCCCTAAAATCGCAGATCAACGGTTCTGAATAAAAAGGGAGAATTTCAGTTCTTGTTATGCTGTGTCAAAATGGTATTAGAGCAAGTTATCTGATTTTCATGGGGTTCAACTACTATAATTATCGCTACACGAATTATTATGAAGATCCATTAGAAGTAAAGCGTGATATGTTTGAAGATGTTCCAGTTTTTTGAGTTTTGATGATCGATATGGATACGAAGATTGCGAGTATTAGCTTGAGGATTTCTTTCCTATTTTGATTTGGAAATGAGATAAACTGTTGGTATGCCAAACACAGGCTAGTTGGAGAAGCCTTTGCATGGTGGACAAAGAACAGCAAGTATTGTGTAACTTGGCCACGCATGAAAATTTATCTCCGACATCTCCCATCTTTTCATATCTCGCTGCCACTTTCATCATCCATGTTGGAGAAATCAATCGCAGTTACACTTCCCTCAACATCTTCCTTGTCCAAGCTTTTATCTCCATTGTTGAAGTTCTTCAGAAAAAAACGCGAATCATCATCAGCCGGGCTACAAGAAAATTTTTCTTTTTTGTCCTAACCTGAAAAAGGTTCCAAGATCGAGTATGTTTCATCATTAGGACGAGAGATTTTTCCATCGATTGATTCAGCCTAGTCTTCTCCTACACACCAGCCATTGTCCTCATTAGAGAAGTCATCATCTTCGCTGTCCACAGAGGTTGAACAACCCTTGTTGAGATCTCTCTACCCCCCCCCCCTCCGCCATCAATTGCCACATCATCAGCTTCATTATTTGTTTCTAAGACAATTCAGCCATTATCCGAGTCTAAGACGATATCTTTATTGCATAGAACTGAAGGACAACCATCGTCTATATCTTCTTTGAGGTTCAACATGTCACTAGTTTCCCTTCAACAATTTCAACATTGCTACCAATGACATCGTTCACTTTAATACAGCTTTTTGCATCGACAACATATGATCCTTTTCTTTCTTTCTCAAAAAAGATGACAAGTTTGAAGGGAGAACAAGTTGCCATCATGTTGTTTTCAATGAAGCCAATTTGAAAATACCGAAGACAACATAAAGTGTGTCATGTCACTTCATCGGATTATGTCATTGCTGCTGAGATTGATGCAACTAATGGTATCAACAAAAGTTCAAATTGCTCATGGTTCGCAGTTGAAGCATTCCAGAAAATCACTGTGATTTTGTTTGGTTATGCTTTCACTTAGATTCACCAGAGGTGAATTTTCCCAGTTGGGGAGAGCTGATGGGGATCAATAAGCCATTAAAAGAGATTATGCGAGTTTCTTTCTTGTGATTTAAGTTTTAATTATTAGTTTTTGAGCTAAATTATAATCTAAGGTCATCAGGTATTTTTATATATTTTTTGGGATTTTTCTTTAACTGTTAGGCTGTTTAGAGTTATTTTTTAGTAGGGGTATTTTTGTAATTTTTGAATTCTGAACCTATATATGCCTATATTAGGGTTTTTGGCTAATTCATTATAAGACATTGATTTTTAACGTGATAAATGGATGCTATTGAAGCTTTCCAACATGAGTTTTCGTGACGTGTGATGCATTATTAGATGTGAAATTCATCTTTGGTGTGATGCCGAATCTTGGGTGTGAAGTTCCTCAAAAAAAAAGGATGGAAACCTTCCTATCTTTCATCTTTCCCTCTAGTTTTTCTTTGGTTTTCGTAGCAAAACCCTAGCCAATACCCAAACCATCCATCACATCTTGCAACCTTTCTCAACTTGATTTCATCCCAAAATCCCATCCAAAAAAACCCTAAAATCGCAGATCAACAAATCTGAATTAAAAGAGAAATTTCCGTTCTTGCTGTTTTCAGTCAGTAAATGGACAAAAAATATAAAATTTTAAAGCGTTAAGCCATCCATCAAATGATGACTTTCTATGTTAAAAGGTCATTCATTTTACAATCATTAGATGAATGGGCTAGAAATCTTCAGAACACAACTTTTTATCCACATAACATTTATTTGATGGTGTAGATGAACAGTGTAGATCACCCTTAGGATAGGAGCATATGTTATTTGATAGGTGGAACATACTTTAAGTTAGATCCTAGGAAACAATTAAGCCTTACCCGTTTTGTGTGTGCGTGTATGCGTGGGTGCGTGGGCATGCGTGCTGTGGGTGTGTGTTTGTGTGTGGGCGTGCGTGTGCGTGTGTACGTGTAGACAAACTTTTTATTAATTTTTTGGTGGAATGCTTAACACTTTCCTAACCATTGATATGCTTCGAGAGCTATGCACATCAAATAGGACCTTTAGAGAAACCATCTTGTATTTTAGAAGGTGGTTGTATAGTAAGTCATCATGTGATTTAAATATTTAATCTATTGAACTGAGTTGCCTTTTCTCTAAGTTTGCTATAATACTAACCCCACTTTGTTGCCACTCATCTCTGCCCCTCTGTAATTAAAACTTAAACTCATCTCTCCCCCCCCCCCACTCATCCTCCAGACCTTGACACTCTTCCTCATCACTATCATCCAATTTCTTGCCAAGCCCGACAACAACTATCAATTTCTAAGGCAGAATAGTGGCACCCAAGAGGATTTGCAACTGGTTGGTGGCTCCCCAGAGGCCCTAAATCACATTCAGGACATGGCCAAAGAGCAAGAGGAAGAAGAAAGAAGGGGGGAAATTAATAAAAAGTAAGAGAAAGAAAGAAAGCATGATAAATATTGTGTGTATATTACCTTTTCCTTTTGTTCTCTAGAAATGTAATCTGAATTTGTTGAAACATCTATTAGTTGTTCCCCATATTTAATAAATAAAATTATGATTTTTTCATGTACATGCTATGTAGCACGAACACTTCAAAGTGAGTGTCGCATTCGTGTCAAGCACGTGTCAGGCATCGACACTTGCATGAGACTTGCCCGACACGTATTGGACACTACGAATTCGTGTCGACTTTTAAAAAAACCACACATTGTAGCGTTGAACCATGTCGGAACCATGTCGACTTTAAATGAAATCTAAAAACCACTTGGACACCTTGAAAATTTGAAATACATGTCTCTTAAACGAATGTCAAAAAGAGGCCTATTTGACATGAGTGAATTGTATATTAGGAGAATGTAAACACCTCACAACTAAAGTGAAACATTGAATAGAATGTTTTAGAATTTTTTGTTTGATTTTGTTACTTTGATGGAAGCTACGGCCTCATAAGATTAAGGTTTTATTTTGTATTTTATTTTACTTTTAATATAACTCACCACAATCACTATAGGTTCTGATATTATTTATATATAGACGCACACGTAGAGTCATATCACTATGTTCCCGTATCCTACATTTTAAGAATTTGACGTGTCACCGTGTCCGTGTCGTATCCGTGTCCATGCATCATAGTGTACATGTTCTCTTTTATGTTTTGTATTCCTCAACCAAATTCTGCACTTTTTCTGTTTGCAGTAATTCTTGAACCAAATATTGGGCAACAAAGTACTATCATAGATGCATATTGACACATATGATCTTAACAACAAGACTCACCCTGTGCTCCACGTTTTAACTTAGCATTTTAGCAACAAAGTATTATTCAAGGTCTTTTTGAACTCCAAAATTCAGAGTATTTGCATAGACTTGTCATTCTAATATTTATTCGACCTGTCCTCCAACCTTCAGTCGACCATTTTAGAGGATCCTTGGTTCGACCCTATTAGAGGATAGTTTGCGTGTATGTGCACGTGCGACTGTCAGAGTGTGTGCGCGCGCACGCTTGCATGTGTGTGTCTACCATATTTCGCCTGGATTTGAAGCTGGATTGTCGCATTTCTGGCTTATTATTACTAAAGTGGCCCACAACTACAACCCCAAACCGTTTTGGGAACAGAAAATAACTCATCTTAAAACAAAGAAAACATGAAGATGTGGGTTCCCAAGCATTTAAACTGCACGTGTGTGAGGAGTGAAGAATAGAATTCTCCTAAAACACTAATAAACATATGTTTTGCACAAAAATCTAAAATACCCTTAATGCGATTATAGAGTGGAAGAATAAAAAATGTGAATTTTACATGTAAATCAAATATACTTAGATAGATATAAGCGTCCATACATACCTCAGGCAATAATGGTACTTGTAAATCTGATAATCCAATCCAAACATTTATAGGGTTTGGATTTAGAAACTGAACATGAATAACTTGACGAGTCGAGTTCACGTATAATCCTTTCCAAACCCAAACCCAAGTAACAAACCGAAAATAAAGTGAATTTTCTACAATGAAGATTATACAATAAGACACTTTAATATAATTAGACTAATATAATTACAAAATTCAAATCTTGATGATATTGATATGAACATGAAGTGTGTTTTATTAATTTTAAAAGTGAACTATCACTTAAAAATAACTTAAATTGGCACTTGTCAAAAATCTACTTAAAAATCAAATCCAACCCAAAGTCAAGTCTGAAACTGAACTCCTTATCAGGTTTCAACTCAAATATTACATGAGCTCAATCCGAACCCAACCCATTTACACCCTTATACATGTCCCTTGGCCTAGCTCAAATGATAAAAGAATAGGATTGGATTTTGGGAGATTTAGGTTCAAGTCAAACTACAGTCCTATTTCAAAAAGAAAAACATAAATTCTAAATTTACAAAAATTTAAACATGCCTCACATAGATCAAATCTACTTTTGCATTGCTCGTGGCAGAAAACTGGTACATATAGGAGTTGGACTACAAGTTTTTCATTAAATCTACTAAAGTAGACTTACCACATCTCCCACCCTCTATTTCTCTTAGGGTATCGGCCAGTCAAAATATCAAAAGTTGAATAATAGATAGAAAATAAAGTAGTAGGCCATTAAAGAATGCATAGTGGAAAAATACTTAGTTTTCTAAACTTGATAAGAAGTTCGTAGTCCAACTTACAATATAGGGTAAAGTGCAAGAAACACCCCAGCACTATCTGGGGTGTTGCACCAAACCCCCCCCCCCCCACTATAAAAACTTGCACATTGACCCCTGAACCTTAACACCGTTAACTTTTCCATCCAAACCAGCCATGTGCACTACACGTGACCGACTTAATTCCCTAGGTACTTCAGCGGCTCATCTTTTTAAAATTAAATGTTGTTAATCTAAATCTCCCCTAATTATCTTTTTTTAAGAAAACCCTGACTAGTATAGAGGAGGAAAGGAGGACGTTGTGGTGATGATGGTGATAGTGGAAAGGAGGAAGAGGTGGAGAGGAGGAGAGGGGCTTGGGCTAATAGATTAGGTGGTGGTGTTGGAAGTGGTGGAGGGTGGGGGTTGAAAAAGAGGAGGTGGAGGAAGTGATGGCGGTGGTGGTGTTGGGTTTGAGAGGGAGGAAGAGGATGTGGTAATGGTGATAGTTTGAGAAAAAGGTGGACAAGATGCTAGTGGTGGTTGTGGAGGTGATAGGGTTTAGAAGGGAAAAGTGGTGGAGAAGGTTATTCTCACAGTTTTAGAAAAAGATATTGTCGTATTTTATTGATGTGAGCAATGTCCCAAATATATAGGTATCACAATTACATGATAAGAAAACTTCTAATTCTAATACAATTGCTTCTCATAAAATAAGTATGACTCCTAATAACATATAAAAATATGACTCCTAATAGCCTATAGAAACATGACTCATGATTCCCAATATAGTAACTATAATATGGCTCCTAACAAGTAACTAATAATCAAATACTTCAACACTCCACCTCAAGCTGGATAAGATGTTAATCATGTCCAACTTATTACAAATACTAGTGAAACATATCCTAAATAAAGTTTTCACACTGCTAATTCGATGCCACACTGTTAATTCCACGCTATTGAAGCATTGATATCGATGTCGATGTTTAAGTTGTCAATCAAAACGTGAAGATCGCATGATCCTTGGATATAGTTAGAATTTTAGTGTTTCCCAAACTCAGTAGAAGTGAAAATTTTAGGAGATCCTTAAACTCAGTAGAAGAGATTTTAAGAGATCCTCAAACTCAATAGAAGTTGAGGTTTTAAGAAATTCTCAAAGGGGCTGTTTGGATGCTCGGAAGTGGATGGAAGTGGGAAAGTGGGAAGTAGGATTCTTTTTCTTTTGAAAAATGAGAATTTGTGTTTCTTTCCGGTATTTGAATGGTAGTTGGGAAGTGTAATTGGAAAAGTGTGATGTCTTTTCCGGTGTTTGGTTGGGAATGTGGAGGCGAAAGTGGAAAGATTTACCACAAAGTTGACCGTAAAATAATTTAAAATAAAAATTAATTATGAAAAAAATTTGGACTGTAATTAGAATGCAAGTAAGATTTACATGACCACAAAATTAACTATTTTGAGCTATAACTTATTACAAATGAGATTTGCATGACCACAAAATTAACTGTAGTACTTTGAAAGTGAGGAAATGGTTTTGTAAAAGGGAAAAAAGAAAATGAAAAGGGGTTTTACATTTTCCTTTTCCAATGTTTGGTTGGACAACGAAAGTGGAAAAATGACACTTCCTCACTTCCGCCCACTTTCTTGAATCCAAACAGCCCCAAAGTCAGTAGGAGAGAAGGAGATGACTGTGGCTTGCAGAGTTAATCGACAGCAGCAGGCAATAGCACAAGTATCAGTAGAAATAGATGTAAATGTTGATTAGGTTATAGTAGCAGCAACAAGAACATGTAGTAGCAACAACGAGAATGACTAGCAGTAGCAGCAGATAGATGATACATGATGACAGAATTATAGAGAAAGCGGCACAATAGGAGCGGATTCAAAGCAGAAAGTGAAAGGCAGAGCATCACCCGATGCTAGGCACGTGCGCTATATGAGCGCGGTCCAGTGAAGGCTTGAGGTGGCCCATGAACGACAATCAGAAGATACCTTGTTGTGATACCATGTCAGAGTATTAGAAGAATAGATTTTTGTATTTAATTAATGTGAGCAATGCCCCAAATGGGTTGGCATCACAACTATCTGATAAGAAACCTCTAATCCTAATACAGTTACTTCTCATAATATGAGTAAGACTCCTAATAACATAGAGAAACATGATTCCTAGTGGCATACTAGCATATAGAAACATGACTCATGACTCCTAATATGGCAACTACAATATGACTCTTAATAGATAACTATAATAATCAAAGACTTTCCAGTTATGATGGTAATGGTTTTTATGAAGAGGTGGAGGTTGGTGGTAGTGGTGGTGGATTTGAGAAGGGGGTGGTGGTGGATTTGAAGAGAAGAGGTGAAAGAGGAGATGGTGACAGATCTGAGGAAACAGTAGTTGTGATGGAGGAGGATGAGATGGTGGTGTTTTCTTTTAAAATTTTAAGAGAGTCATATGTTGTGGATGTGTCCCTTTTAACGGAAAAGTTATCAGTGTTACAATTCAGAGGGTCAATGTGCAAGTTTTCATAGTTCATGGAGGTTTGGTGCAACACCCCTAGTATTGCAGGGGTGTTTCCCGCAATTTACCCTATAATATATATGAGTAAACAGGATATACAATGTTTGTCAGTGTGGAGCAGCAGTAGCTTTAAAAGATGTGAGATAGTATGTGTGCGCGCGTAAGGAAAAGCTTTATTAGAGTTGATATTTAATAACATACTCCTAGTGTCACTAAATAATAACATTAGTACTTGGTCCTTTTTATATAACTCATTTTAGTTCTCTATTTTGTGACTCCATTACATATCTCTTCTGTTGTTGACACTTGACACACGAGAGAGAGAGAGAGAGAGAGAGAGAGAGAGAGTGCATAAAGTTCACAATCATGTGTGTGTGTGGGTACTAAAATAGTGAATTGTGCACATACATGCAAGTTACGAAATTGAAACACTTTGGCAGTTATCAAAAACAGAGTTTTATGGTTCTGCAGAAAGGTGTTCTGTGGTTTGATGAAAGCTTGAAAGACTTTGATATAACAGAACTAAAGTTTTCCATTTTGACTTGGATACTCACATGCCAGGACTTTGCTCTTCTAATAGGATTATTCTTTATGTTTCTCCTATTTCTTGCAACAATGGACAGAGAGCAGACTTAAATATGAACATGTCAATGACACCCTTAGTCATAACACAAATAACATTCAGAAAATGATAGTTCATGTTTGCCACACAGCCTGAATTGAAAAAAGACCATGGTATCATCATGTGAAAATGAAGCTAAGGGAGACATCACAGAAAACAATCTCATATCTTTTTGGACAGGTCAATGCAATGGGGTTCGGAGGAAAATGCCTTGACTTGATAATAGGCATACCATTTAGCAAAGAGAACGCACTGAAGCTCTTCGATGTTATTACGCTTGTCGGTTGTTTAGTCATGCTAATACTCAAAAATAGAAAACTGATTAACAAAGTAAAATAGGCACCCGTCAAATACATAAGATTCTAGCTACAAACAGGCATGTGAAGCACATCCTCACAAAATCACTAATCGGCAATTTTTAACTATACCAGTAACTCGAATTGTTTTCTCGCTCAGGTTAGAACTGAAATTAACAACATCACACAATCAGTGTTTGGTTGGGACAAGAGAATCCTACAGCCCTAAGTTCTGAATTGAAAATTTGTGCGCCAACTGGAACTTTCCAATTCTCACAATATGTCTTATCGAATAACACATTTCATTTGCAAGCCTAGCATTGTCAGGAAACAAACAACTGCTCTATTTCCTAAGCAAATCTAGAATAAAGGTGACTTTCAAATAAAATAATATTAGAAACTAGTGCAGTCATAAGCAGCAAAAGGTTCATGTAAAGAGAATTTACCAAGAGGAGTGCTCTAAGAGCAGCAGCAAATGCATGGTTAACCAATCCACTCTTGAAATGAGACTTTGACTCGACAAATTGACTGATCAACACATAATCCTCACAAAGAGGAAATATCCTTTGTATCAGTTCCTGCATCACCCAAAAATAGCAAGAACAAGAACAAAAACAAGAAAAACAATTAACATACCAAAAAAACCCTTAATACTTTGTGACATCCAACTCATACAATATATTACACATCCTTTGGACCTCACCTGAAGAGCAAAGTCCATGGACTGATCAATCTGAAAAATGACATGACCTTCTTTGCCCCGAACTCTCTTTATTGAAATGTATCGTCCCTCAATACCATGAGAGCCGAGAGTAAATCATCAATGACCAACAGCTCCTACATTTATTCAATAAGGAAACAACCTCAAAGATTTCTTTTCGAATACATCAACCAATTCAAGTTCAAAATTACCTGAACTGAAACCGGGTATGATCCAATTACATTATCGGTTCCTCGACTGCAAGAAGCTAGGTTAAAAACTTTTACATTAAATAAGATCTAACTGAAGCATTTCGGTCGAGTAATACCTCGCGGAGTCCATTGAAAAGGGTTTGTGAGCTACAGCATTAGATGGGAACTTGATTTCCTGGAATAATTGAAGGGGAAGACTGATGATTTGGGGGTTTTAAAGAGCAAGCTATGAATTCGAAATGAGGGGAAATGAGGAGAATTAACAATACCTGATGGAATCGCCCAGTGAGAAACGGGCGATCGACATTCCATCGAGGAGTTGCAGGGCTCGGGTCCATGGCCATCGCCGGTTGCGATCGGTTGAAACCCTAGACTCTCAAAAGCTTGCCATCGTTTTCTCTGAAAACAAAAGGCGGTATTTTTCTTTTGGGTACTGATTTTATTGAACCAGTGCGGGCGTCCGCAAATTACTACTGTAAAAGTTTTCTCTCTCTTTTTTTCTTTTAATTTTTTTCTTTTTTTTTTTAATGTAGCGCATTCCAATTTGCTTTACATCTAGAGGTTTACATAGAGTTTTGCCCTTTAACTCCAACGAAAAACACTATTGTACATGCAATTCTTAAATTATGATTCTTGTCTTTTGTTTCCATGTTTGTGTTTTTCTTTGACATTTTAAAGGAAAAAAAACCTTTTAATAAAGTATTTTAAACATATCCACTCCCAAAAGTTACTTCAAAAATCAACACAAGCCACGTCGGAAGCAGGGCAGTTTGCCTCGCCAGTGCAGTGTCTGCGCTGGCATGGGTCGATTTTTTCTTCACCAGGATTGGCAACCCGTATTCTTTCCATTTCTCTAGGGTAGTCAACCTCGGACAACGAAGACGTTATTTTTTTTGGTTTTGTTTTCCCTCTCTCCCTAACGCGAATAAGGAAGCGAACAATGCTGGTCAGCTCTAGTTTTAGCGCCAACGAACCATGATAGAAACCTTCCGATAGGATAACATTTAAATCCACGAGCTCAAATCCATGAGCAAAATATAACAACTCGAATTCACGAGCAATTGGAGAGAAAAATTCAATTTTATTGATTAAAACTTGTGTACAAAACCAAAAATACAATGACTTTTAAATAGGCTTTAAAAGTAGTAGTCTAATCTAACTAAGCAACTAAAACAAAAACAATTTGGAATCCACTTAGACCCGAAAACGAAATCCTAAATAGATTAAATAGCAAGTCGGTGACAGTATTAGTCGACTAGTACTAGGGACTAGTCGACTAGTAAAAAGTCAAGAAAATTTCTTTACTCCCTCTTGCATAAAACTAGCCGACTACTGAGTTTGGTTAGTTGACTAATATTTGGGGCTAGGCAACTAATATTTGATTTAGTCGACTAATATGTTGTATCTGCTGGTTTATTGCCCTGATCTCCTACATCAGCCTCTCTCTTTTCCAAAGAACTCGTCCTTGATTTTCAATCAGTAGAACCATGAACGATGCGATGTTCAGTAAACTTGGCTTGAAGGAAAGTGTGATCCCAAATCTTGATTCGCCTTGACGATCTTCATCAAAATCCATGTAGGGTTGCATCATCGAATCTTCAATGTTATCATCATCTTGGATCGGTTGATAATCAATGCCAATTGGTTGGTGCTCCTCTATCATCCAGGCAAATACATACACCATGCTCTCATACTTCATTAGTTCGCCTCCATGAAGAAGATCTTTTAAAGTGCAATTGGAGATAGAATTTGGCATATAACATAGAACATGTCGCGCCTATGTGCTAATAGAAGGTAACATGAACTTAAAGAATTTAAAACTTTCATCTCTGGCACTCTCCTTCCGCGTGAAAGGATTTTGAAACCATGAAGAATAGATGCACCATGATGCTGAATATATCTCATAGGTGGTAACCCTTCAATCCTTCTGAAAGCTCGTCATGAACAACTCTTTAGAACTCCTCCAATGTGGGCTTCATCTTCTCGGGAATTTCAATGGATGGAGCGACTTCTTCTTTGACCACTAAAGCAAATATTTTCTTTGTCTCTTTTGATTCCATCAAGAACACACCTCAGTCGTACATGGATATGAATTATGGCTTCTCTTCTTTGGACTAGGAATATGTGAAATAGTCTTCATAACCAAATTGTTGTCATAAAGAGATTTTGCTTTGCTGACAGCCGCTTGAGGTTTTTCAATGAAAGTAATATCAGTTTGAATACCTCGGTCACTCATATGATTGTTGGTTGCAGGCATGTCAGTAGATGATGGATCTCTCTTGGTTGACTGGTCTTCAATTGGTGGTTGTTGATTTTGCTTCGTTGTCTCGTTCGGCCGATAAGATCTCTCGAGAGGTGGGGGCTGAATCACCATCTCTTCTGCCTCCAAATCAAGGTTATGTGCTTCATCAAGGGAGAACACGTTGTGTAGAAGCACGTATTTTTTGAATTGTATATATAAGCACACTAGTGTACTTTGCCACTAGCTGTTCTTCAGTCATAACTAATCCATAACTAGAGGAAAGCCAATAGAACTCTCCAAGTTTTTATGGGTGGTTTGCCTTGTTGCATGCGGATGTTTTGCAGTTGATTCCATCATACTGCTGCTTTTCCATTAAGTTTATAAGCCACAACTTGACATAATTCTCCATGAGAATATGTGTCATGTCAAACAGCTTATCTTCATTAATTCAAATCAAGGAGGGCTCAATATCAAGACACCCATCAAAAGAAGGGATCCTTGACTCATCAGGATTTGAGTATCCTCCTCCTTTTTCACGAATAAAATTAGAAAATCTCTCTCTCCTATTAGGGTTAGGAAATTCGCCTCCCTTATTTAGATTATGATTAGCGAACCTCCTTCCATAGACCATTCCTTCTTTTTCATAATTATCTTCAAAATCATTGTATTGATAGAAAGATTGCTCAATTCTTCTTCGTAGAAAAATTCATTAAATTGAGGATATTGTAGAGGATACCTTGGTGGTGAATGATGTGGTGGTGGTATATGTGGCAGATGTTGATATGGCGGAGGTTGTTGTGGTGGAAGTTGATTCGATTGATGATCATGTCCGCTTCGATATGTACCATTAGCTAGACTTCGGTCATCAATCTTGAGGGATAACTGCTTGATCTCTAGGACCATATGTTCCAAGGTTGATTTGATAGCGTCGACCCTCCTTTCATCAATACTCATTCTTGTGAAAGGCCTTGCAACCATCATCGTCTCCTGCCATTGTCAGAAGTCGAAGCTCTGATACCACTTGATGCAGACAAGAATCAAACAACACCAACTAGATCTCGTTCTAGTGCCAATGAACCCTGAAAGGTATTGAGATAACAATCTGTATGCTCTGATACCAATTATTGTGAATTGCCCCCACAACCAATCGCAGGAGCGGCGCAGCGAAAGCAACACAGGATCGACGAGCAACGAGAAGAAAAAGAGAAGAAGATATTTCGAATTATAGAAAATCGATACACAATTTAACGTGGTTCTACCGATTAAACAGATCATGTGTACGTTCGAGGGAGAAGGGGAGAAACTTTATTAAATTTTAGGGGAGTACAATAAGAAACACTTACACCTCTTACTTAAAAGATTACGAGCACTTTGATGACCATATAGAATAGTGAACTCTTATGGCTAAAACTTCTCACACAAATCTCTCTTGAATTGAATACTTTAAAGGCCACCCCAAGGGGTTATTTATAGACTATAGGACCCTCTGAATCCTATACAAACTCCATCAATAGGAAAGATCACCGACTCAGAAGAAAGAAAACCCGAATCCAACTCAAAACTAGAAATAGACCCAGAAAAAACTGCCAAAACCGATCTTAGTCGACTATAATTTGACTAATCATGTCTATTAGTTGACTATACATAAGCATAAGTTGATTAATCTGACAAAAAAACTGAGAATCTTTCATTATGTTTACAAGACCAGTCGACTATATCAATGTAAAAGTCAATAATTCTTATCATAAGTTGACTATACGAAGTATAAGTCGACTTATACTGTGCACAACTTCTTGTGCGCGTTCGTTTTTTGATCTCCAAAGCTTCGTTTAGCTTCACGACGTATTCCAGTCACAATCCTAACAATCTTTCCCATGACATAAATACGTCCAAGCTCAAAAATAGCCACCATGTTCCATATGCTCCCATCAATGCACAATTGAACAACTCTTAACTTCTTCTTCATCTCACTCCCTCTTTTCCATAACCCCCTCATGGGGTTCACAACTTGATTAGGTCGAACAAGTTAAGGTCCGACCTGAACTTGATCACCCAGTGATCTCCATGATCCACGTAGGATTTATGATAATTTACTCCATCATAGGTGTAATGATTTAGACTTTCTTGTTATGCGCCAGCGCCGCATAGTCCTAATCTTCTTTGGGATAAAACTGAAAGTCCAAACTCGAAACCATCATAGTCTCTGATTTTTCACAGCCTCTAAATTTTACAACATGTAAACATTGCCCACACGTTCAGCCTGAAAATTCACATGGGCTTCTTTGAAAACTTTCATAAAATCATCTTCAGAACTAAAATTGAACCGTTCACCATGTAAGGATCCAAGAGAGATGAGATTGTATCTTGATTCGAGAATATGACGAATGCCTTGAAGAGTAGTGATGCATTCATTATGAGAACGAAACTTTGTTCCTTCGCCAATCACCTTGCACGTAGCAGAATTTCACAAGAAGACCTCTCCCCTTGAATGTATTTAAGGAGAACATCTTCCTATTGGAACTGATATGCTGTGAATATCCAGAGTTAATAATCCATTTATCTTTATTACTGGCTGATCTGTTTGTAACAGATAGAACATCACACTTTTCTTCATCCCCTCCAGCTAGTTTAGTGACAGTAGCATCTGATTATTTCTTCTTTCGAGTTAAACAATTAGCTCTAATATGCCCCTTTTTGTGACACCAATTGCACATAAAATTCTTGTATTTTGGATTACCTTGTGGACTTTCATTATTACTCTTCTCCTTTGAAAAGTGAGCTTGCTCGGAATCATCACGTCTGTCAACTGGTTGTCAATTTTGTCCTTATTGAGCAGATGCTCCTTAGCCTCATTGACCTTAATAGTTAATTTGCCCCATAGATGATACCTTCCCTAAAGCTCTTATATCAAGAAGGTAAAGAACATAGTAATAGAAGTGTTTAATCCTCATCTTCTATCTTAACCTCTATCTTATTTAAATCATTGATAATAAAAGAAAATTCTGCAATGAGACCTGATAGGAGTACCTTCATGCATGCGAAGAAGAAAGATTGCCAACGACTTCTTCCGATAATGGTCTTGAAGTCGCTCCCACAGCGAAGATGCTGTTTTTTCTGAAGAAAACTCATCCAACACTTCATCCGCTAAGTAAAGATGAATAACTGTCAAGTCTTTCTCAACCAACTCCTACCAAGTTTCTTCCTTCATTTCTTGAGGCTTTTTCTCTCTCCTGAGTAGTGCTTTCTTCAACCCTCTTTAATTCAAGATGGCGTTCATCTTATTCTGCCACCTGCTGAATTGATGACTCCATTGAACTTTTGAATATAGAACTTGATTGCAGACATCTTCACGTTGACCTTTTTCTGCTACCAATTATTGAGATAATAATCTGTATGCTCTGATATAAATTGTTGTGAATTGCCCTTACGACCAATTGCTAGGGCGGCGCAGTAGAAGCAACATAGAATCGAGGGCAATGATAAGAAAAAAAGAAAAAGATATTCTGAAGTATAGAAACTGACGCACAATTTAACGTGGTTCACCAATCAAATAGATCGTGTGTACGTCCACGGGAGAAGGGGAGACACTTTATTAAATTTTGGGGAGTACAATAAGAAACACTTACACCTCTCGCTAAGAAGATTATAAGCACTTTGATGCCTGTCTAGAATAGTGAACCTTTATGGTTAAAACTTCTCACATGAACTTTTTTTGAATTGAATATTATTGGCCCAAAGGCCCATCACTCTAGTTTTGATGATGATTAACTCATGTAGTTATAGTACTAATGATCTTGTGTTTAATTAATCTCAGATATGTGATCAAGATATTAGTAGGTGTTTAGCTTCAACAAAGAATTTAAAGTCAAGTTTTGGAGCTAGCACGTATTGATTCAAGAGCTTGTGCATCAAGACCACATTAAGTACTCAAGAGGAGTCTAGCTCATTGGATCAAAGTTTGGACCAAGTCAAGAAGAAGAAGAAGACCTTCAAGTGAAGATTTTCAAGAGGACTTGTGTCATGTTTGTAAGTGTCAAGATTTTATTTTTAGATAAAATATAAATGATAGATTAGTTGGTGGATTGCTCAAGTTCATATACACTCACACAAGATTTATATGAGTTTTCATAAAAGAGTTTTCATTTTGGAAAATACCTATTTAGTTTTTAAGATTCAAAATATACATGTGTTTTATCAAAACCTTATTTTAGAGCTTAATGTTAAAAACATAGATATTTCATCATATATGTGTAGTGGATCATATCCATACACACTAAGATTTAAAAGTATTTAAAATATCTTATTTTTGTATTTGGAGAAGTTTTAGAAAAATCATTTTGAAAAAATACAGATTTTTGTTTAAGGCAAAAATTTCATATTACAAAAATAGTTCAAAATGTTTGTAACATATTTTGATTTTTACTCAAACATGTTTGTATATCAAAGTATATTACTGATCTTATTTTTGTAGATTTTTAGAGAATTTATGGGATTTTATTGAAGGAAAAATTACAAGTTTTTAATCCCTGAAAAATGCTATTTTTGGCCTTCTGCCGGTCGACCGAACCAAAGGTCGGTCGACCGGGTGGTCGACCGACGTGAACAAAACGTGCATGGCTTGGTTGGCTGGTGGGCCTGTCGACCGACCCGGTCGACCGCCAGAGAGCAGAAATGGCCCCGGTCGATCGGCAGAGAGTGTCTGCTCTCTGTATTCAGGCTCGGTCGACCGGCCGGTCCACCGGTGGCTCAACGGTCAAAAATTCGACCGTTGGCGGTCGACCGATAGCAGTCAGAACTGCTGAGTTGGCTTCCAACGGCTACATTTTTGAAGCCTATAAAAGGGGCTTCTCTTGGACTGTTTTAAACAAGATTTTAAGTAAGTTTTTGAGCTAGTTTTTCCTACACTTCTAAGTGTTTATCTCTACTTGTTTTAGAGCCAAATACTTCCATATCAAAAGGAGAGTTTTTCAAGAGTATTTTGAAAAAGAGATATCTTGAGTTTTTCACCACCAAATCAATCATAGTTTTATCACACACACTTGAGCTATCCATTGCTATATCAATCCTGTAACGCCCCGATCCAGCGGGTATGTGGACGTCACTGCAACGTATATACGCAGGTCAGAAATACCCTTACGTATATACGCTAAGCATCAGTACAGGCAAGAATCAGAATACGGAAGCACGTGGTGCATTATACATTCCAACATATGAGTACAATTACAAAGTTATCACCAGAGGTGACAAATATTATATGAATATTACATCACCAAAATGGCGCAAATGCGAGAATACAAGTAGATGTACAAGTATGAACAGTACAAATAGAGGCTCAGAGTCATAACAGGAAAACTCTGGAGCTAAACAAGGGGGCCTGGAAGAATGGGGCTCTGGACGATCTGCGGGAGATCCACGCTACCGCTGCGCCACTTTAATCAGCAACTGGGAGAATCCACATGCTCCAAGCTCCAAAACCTGGACATGAGGATCCAGAGGAGTCAGAACTCCCCGAGCGAGTGGTGATGCGAAAGCCAGATGGCGAGTATGGATAAGCACATGTGTAACGATAAATCTGGATCATAACATGAAAACCGTGTAGTAGGCACAAGCATACAGGAGCAAGTAGATATACAACAAATGATATCAAGTAGGGAAGACTCATAGTATGATCAGATAAGAGCAGGGGGCAAGTAAAAGGCAGGATATGAACAGGTATAATATAACAATCATAAAACTGAAAATCTGAAGTAAAACCCAATACAATCAAATCTGGCAAAGCATACTACAGATCCATAACTGGCATCTTATTATAATTGGGGCCGTCTAAGTTGTAGGCTTTAGTATGCGTCCCATTCCACATACTTCCACTCACAAGTCACAACTTATAGAGCAAGTTATTTGGAAACTGATAAAGTTCGATGAATCATGTTTCGGATGGGCCCCGTACATGCCCGGGACAACGGTCCAGGAGTATCCGGTGCTGAGCCGGAACGTACCGCTAGGTACCGGGACTTATTTACGCCCGAACAGGAATAGAGTATCGCAGATCCCATAGAAATAGGCCTAGGACGTGTGCATACCCGGCAGGAATAAACAGGAGTAGGGGTGCCAGCACACCCCACGGAATCCCTGGTGGCCGCCAGGTGATCCCTCAAGTATGTGGCCACGCGCGGCTCGATAAGACCACCATAAACATGATTAATCAGGGCCCATCAGTTTCCCCCAAACCGGGTGCAAGTTGTCTTACAATAATCTAATAAGTAATTATCAATTTACGGGAATAGCAGGTGTAAGACATGATCAGGAGTTCAGGAGTACAAGAGTATTGTCATTTCAAGTCACTGTATATAATACAGGATAGTAAGTACAAGATTCAAGTTACTGCATGTAATGCAGGATAACAAGTATAGTATTCCCGTAAATGTGATAATCACAGGTCAAGTATTAATATATCAAGAGGCAAGTGATAAGTCATGTCATAATAAGAAGCAAGTCGAGTGTCAGGTGATGACACAACAGTTGTCAAGTGATACAGACAGGTGTCAGGTATTAACATGTAGATGGCAGGTATCAAGTAAAAGTAAGTCAAGTGTTAATATAACAAGCAAGTACTTGGCAAGTGATAAAGTAATAGTTGGGCACAATCAAGCAGATGTTAGTTCCAATCAGCATAAATCATGAATAATACAAGTCGACCGATGAAATAGGAAAGTCAAGAGGAAAGCGAGAACACTCGCCTAAGTCCTCAGAAAACACAGTGGAATCCCTGATCTCCGGAATCCAGGAAATCAACGCGTCAACGCGTTACAGAGAAAGTGATAGAGAGAGGAGAAAATCAAGAGAGAAAGAGAATGAGAGAGAGGGGAGAGAAATATATGGAGAGAGAGAGAGAGAGTATGTACAGGGGGACGCGGGTTTGAGAGTGAGACCCGGGGGTCGCAGACGCGGGAGTCGCGTCGCGCAGATTTCCACAAACGCGGGGTTCGAGATCTGCGTTCAAGCAAGGACATGAGGAGAACGCAGACGCGAGCATGAACTCTGCGTCGCGTTGATACAGGAACGCGTGGATCGCGTTAAAGAGTTGCTTGAACGCGAGGGTGAGATCCGCGTCAGCAGTAACATGAGAAAGAGAGTGACAGAGAGATGAGAGACGCATGGATAGGGAGAGAGAGGGACGCAAGGAATGAGGGAAAGGAGACGCAGGTTTTGGGGAGAGAGAGAGGTTTTGGAATCAAAGGAAAGGAAAAAAGAAAGAAGGAAAGAAAAGAGAAGGAAATGAAGGGAAGAAAAGAAAGAAGGAAAGGAAAGAAAAGAAAGAAGAATGGAAGGGGGGTTGTCGGCCATGGCCGGCGGTCACCGGCGACGGCCGGAGTTGGCCGGAAACCGGTAGCCCAAGCGATATGTGGAGGGGTGCAAGTGTAGTTAGAATGGAAAAATTGGAGTTTTGGAAATGGTGTTTCGGAGAGCGACGGGTAGGTCCGTTAGAAAGAGAATGACGAGGAGAAGAAGGTGGTGTGTTTGGTGGTGGCTAAGGTGGTGTAGGTGGTGGTGGAGAAGGTGGTGAAGTTTGATGGTAAGAATGGGTTATTTGGGAAAGAGAGGAAGAAGAAGGTGATGAAGATGGTGTTGTGGTTGTTGTTGTTGTTGGAATGGAGGAGGAGATGGAGGAGAAAGAGGTGGAGGACTTGGTGGAGGAGTGGTGGTGGAAATGGAGGGGAGAGGTGGAGCATCTTGGCTGGCCAAGGAGGCGGCCATGGCTCAGGTGGGCTTGCTGTTTTCGTTCTCAGGAAACAAAGAAGAAGAAAGAATGAATAATGAAAGAGAGAGAAGGAGTGGGGGTATTTATAAAGGGTAGGAAAATATTATAATAATGTTGCCATTTGGCTAACCAAAAAAACTTGCGTCCCTTTAAACAAGAGGGCTGCGTCTCATAAAGTGAATACCCGCGTCTGGCAATTGCCCAGACGCGGAGATGAAATTCGCGTTTGGGAAAAACGCGAATACTGCGTTTAACAGAAAGGACAAAAGCCAGATTTGACTTGATTGGAGTTGATTAGCAGTGCATTAAATGCAGTATGGAGAGGATCCCTGCATTAAATGCGGAATCCAGGTTGGTGAAACTCGCGTCTAGCGAGGAGAGAGAAAAATAGAAGAGTAGAATATCTGGATAATATTCCGGTATCTGGGAAAACACCGAAAACTCCAGAAAGGTTCAAAAAATAAATTAGCTTGGAAAGCTTCTCAAAAATTCTCAAAAATAATAAATATTATATAAAGATTTTTAGTGAAATCGGTTTTTAGAAATTCAAACCATTTTCAAAATAAAAATCCTAAAGTCAACTGTCAATATCGGTCTACACCGGGTTGGCCGGATTTTGATAAATTCTGAAAAATCTCAGAAAAAATATTTATATAGAAAATATGATTTTAAGAATTAATGTGAAAGCCGTTTCTAGAAATTCTACTCCGTTTGCAAATTAAAAATCCGAGAATCGGTCAGTGGCACTGGTCGACACCGGTTTTGAAGATTTACAACTTAATTCAGGAAAATTCCAGAAAATCATGAAAAATCTAGAATATTGGAAAACAATATTTAAAACTGAAATCGGTCAAATCGGAATAGCGAAAAGATCAAATCGAGCAATTCACTAGGATCGGTCCCCTGGTTCAGACTAGGGCTGACTCCGAGTCCACGAATCCCAATCCAAGACAAAACAATCATGTAAATAATTCATAATACAAAATAAATACAGGAAGTAAATCAAAAAATACGATCGAAAAATCTGAATACGCAACTAAGTACGTATTCCGGGAGCGGGGTGTTACATTCCATCCACCTTACAAAAAATTGCGTCCTCGCAATTTCGATAAGGGGTAAATGAACACAAAGGGGACAAGGACGGAAATTATACCAATTAAGATATGAATCACTGCTGGTAGGGCTTCCCAAGTCGACTGAACAATGATCGGAATATAGATATCCTCTGCACTTCCTGCTGCATAAATCTTTGAACGATGCCAAATAATACTGACCGGTAACACAGCTTTGCAATAGAATTCCCGTTGTACTGCATACTTAATGTCACTCCGAAAATGAGCCAGAATACTGAAGATAAAGAAAATCTTGATAATACTGAGCATAATAAAGAAGACCGATAGTTAAGAATTCCGAAGACCAGACATCAATCACTAGCCAAGAATATAGAATAGCCGTAGAAAATCTGGATACCGCCTTCTGAAAGATAACTCGATCGTTGATCAATCTTGAGAATACCCAAGCACCATAGAGTTGGCCGAAGAGATCATATAGTAGCTTCATTCAGAACCAGCCGCTACCTCTCTAGTCTATCATATCTTAAGTTGGTATAAAGCTACGAAAAACCAAAACAGTGGAAAGATGAAAGAGATTAGGAATCAAATGAAGGATGATCAAGAAAAAGATAACTCTGCACTTGTAGTTAGACTGTATAACCAGGACTCATGCATTTCAGTTGCAAATTTCTTTACCATTAATTTGCCGTCTGGACGTACTGAGGATGCGAGAGCCTAGGCTCTGATACCACCCTGTAACGCCCCGATCCAGCGGGTACGGGGACGTCACTGCGACGTATATACGCAGGTCAGAGATACCCTCACGTATATACGCTAAGCATCAGTACAAGCAAGAATCAGAGTACGGAAGCACGTGGTGCATTATACATTCCAACATATGAGTACAATTACAAAGTTATCACCAGAGGTGACAAATATTACATGAATATTACATCACCAAAATGACGCAAATGCGAGAATACAAGTAGATGTACAAGTATGAACAGTACAAATGGAGGCTCAGAGTCATAACAGGAAAACTCTGGAGCTGAACAAGGGGGCCTGGAAGAATGGGGCTCTGGACGATCTGCGGGAGATCCACGCTACCGCTGCGCCACTCTAATCAGAAACTGGGAGAATCCACATGCTCCAAGCTCCAAAACCTGGACATGAGGATCCAGAGGAGTCAGAACTCCCCGAGCGAGTGGTGATGCGAAAGCCAGATGGCGAGTATGGATAAGCACATGTGTAACGATAAATCTGGATCATAACATGGAAACCGTGTAGTAAGCACAAGCATACAGGAGCAAGTAGATATACAGCAAATGATATCAAGTAGGGAAGACTCATAGTATGATCAGATAAGAGCAGGGGGCAAGTAAAAGGCAGGATATGAACAGGTACAATATAACAATCATAAAACTGAAAATCTGAAGTAAAATCCGATACAAGCAAACATGGCAAGGCATACTACAGATTCATAGCTGGCATCTTTTATTATTATTATTACTCGTCTTACCCCGATGTCTAGATATGTGAACTAGCGTCCCAGCACACATATATCCACATCTGAGTAAAGCAAGATTGTTATTGGAAACCAACGGGGTATCAACGAACAATGTTTACAGTGGGTCCCATACATACCCGGGACCACGGCCCAGGATTGTTCCGTTGCTTGGTGGACGGAACCTGCCGCAAGGCGATCAGGAGGGTCTTATAGAATGCCCTTATCAAGATGGTACCAAGAAGGAGGGAGCCAGCACTCCCCTCGGTCGCCTGGAGGCCCACAGGTCAGGCCGGAAGTTTTAATTGCACAACATGCCTAGTACCACTGTAAACACGAACATATATTGATAGCCGCAAGTTTCCCCCGACCCGATGCAAGTTGTTCCTTTTTATAATTTATTATGTAATTGTCAATTTACGGGAATAGCAGGTGCAAGACATGATCAGGAGTTCAGGAGTACATGAGTACTATAAATCCAGGTCACTGTATATATATAATACAGGATAACAAGTACAAGATTTAAGTCACTGCATGTAATGCAGGATAACAAGTATAGTATTCCCGTAAATGTGATGATCACAGGTCAAGTATTAATATTTCAAGAGGCAAGTGATAAGTCCTGTTATAATCAGAAGCAAGTGTCAAGTAACAAGTCGGGTGTCAGGTGATGACACAACAGTTGACAAGTGATATAGACGGTGTCAGGTATTAGCATGTAGATGGTAGATATCAAGTAATAACATATCAAGTGTTAATATATCAAGCATGTACTTGTCAAGTGATAGAATAATAGCTGAACACGATTAAAGAAAGTGTTAGTTTCAAACAGCATAAATCGTGAATAATACAAGTCGACCGATGAAATGGGAAAGTAAAGAGGAAAGCGAGAACACTCGCCTAAGTTTCCAGAAAACATAGTGAAATCCCCGATCACCGGAATCCAGGGAATCAACGCGTCAACGCGTTAAAGAGAAAGTGATAGAGAGAGGGGAAATCAAGAGAGAGAAAGAGAATGAGAGAGAGGAGAGAGAAAGTGAGAGCTAGAGAAAGAAGTCCATGGAGAGAGAGAGAGTGTACAGGGAAAGAGAGTATGGGGAGAGAGATTGAACAGGAAGACACGGGCTTGAGAGTGAGACGCGGGGGTCGCAGACACGGGGTTCGCGTTGCATAAATGCCCACAAACGCAGGGTTCGAGACCCGCGTTCAAGTCAGGACACGAGGAGAACGCGACGCGGTCGTGGGTTCCGCGTTGCGTTAGCACGAGAAGAACACAGACGCGGGCATGAGCTCCGCGCCGCGTTGACACGAGAAGGACACGGACGCGGGCATGAGCTCCGCGCCGTGTCAATACAGGAACACGAAGGCCGCATAATACAAGTATCAAGAACGCGAAGATTCGCGTTAAGGAATTGCCTAGACGCGGGGTAAACTCCGCGTCTAGAAATCAACAGAGAGAAAGAGAGAGACAGGGAAAGAGGGAGAGTGAGACGCAGGGAAAGGGGGAGATGGGACGCAGGTTTAGGGAAAATTAACAAGGAAAGGAAAAGAAAAAGGAAGGAAAGGAAATAAGGAAGGAAAGAAAGAAAAACAAAGGAAAGAAAGAAAGAAGAGAAAGGGAGGTAGGCCGACAGTGGCTTGGCCCGTGGTCGCCGGCGGTGGCCGGAGTTGGCCGGAGTTGGCCGGAGTGGGGTGGACAAGGCCCCAAAAGAGAGGGTTGGTGGTGGTGCAAGTATAGTTAAAAATGAAAATTTGGAGTTTTGCAAAAGGGATTTCGAAGAGCAAAGCAATAGCTCGTCGGAAAGAGCACGACGAGGAGAAGAAGATGACATGGTCGTTCGTGGCTAAGGTGGTGTATGTGGTGATGGAGATGGTGGAGAAGGTGGTGGTGAAAATGGGTTATCTTGGTGAATAATGGAGAAAAAGAAGGAGGAGAGAGTGGTGTTGGTGGTTGTTGTTGTTGTTGGAATGGAGGAGGAGATGGAGGAGAAAAGGGCGGAGTAGTTGGTGGAGAAAATGAAGGGATAAATGGTGGAGAATGGGTGGCCAAAGGCAAGCCCATGGCTGCCATTTTCGTGGCCTGCTCTCTGTTGGAAGAAAGAAGGAGGAGGAAATAATAATGAAGGAGAGAGAAAGGAGGAGGGGGGTATATATATATGGGGAATAATAATTACAAGTTGACTTTGGAATTCCTTATAGAATGAAACCTGCGTCTCTAGCCAATTTAACTTGCTGCGTCCCCAACAAGCAAATCCGCGTCTAGGCAAAAAGCCAGACGCGGAAATAAAAGCTGCGTCCGGGGGAAAAACGCGAGATTTGCTTTTTAACAGAAAGGACAAAAAGCATGGTTCAGAATTGATCTTGCAGGACAAGCTTTAAATGCAGTATGGAGAGGATCCCTGCATTGAATGCGGAATCCAGGTTGGTAAAACTCACGTCTAGCGAGGAGAGAGAAAAAGAGAAGAGTAGAATATCTGGATAATATTCCGGTATCTGGGAAAACACCGAAAACTCCGGAAAGGTTCAAAAAATAAAGTAGCTTGGAAAGCTTCTCAAAAATTCTCAAAAATAATAAATATTATATAAAGATTTTTAGTGAAATCAGTTTTCCGAAATTCAAACCCATTTTCAAAATAAAAATCCTAAAGTCAACCGTCAATATCGGTCTACACCGGGTTGGCCGGATTTTGATAAATTCTGAAAAATCTCAGAAAAAATATTTATATAGAAAATATGATTTTAAGAATTAATGTGAAAGCCGTTTCTAGAAATTCTACTCCGTTTGCAAATTAAAAATCCGAGAATCGGTCAGTGGCACTGGTCGACACCGGTTTTGAAGATTTACAACTTAATTCAGGAAATTCCAGAAAATCATGAAAAATCTAGAATATTGGAAAACGATATTTAAAACTGAAATCGGTCAAATCGGAATAGCGAAAAGATTAAATCAAGCAATTCACTAGGATCGGTCCCCTGGTTCAGACTAGGGCTGACTCCGAGTCCACGAATCCCAATCCAAGACAAAACAATCATGTAAATAATTCATAATACAAAATAAATATAGGAAGTAAATCGAAAAATACGATCAAAAAATCTGAATACGCAACTAAGTACGTATTCCGGGAGCGGGGTGTTACAAATCCTATAAGGATCTTTGTTGTGAGAGTGTTTTAGGTGATCAAAGTGTTATGATCACCAAAGTGTTCATTCTTGTATTTGAGGAGGCGGACTTGCGGGTTCGCGTTGTTTCGAGTTCTAGTGAGAGCTCGTTGTAGAGGTGCAAACTCAGCAAGTTAGTGTGCTTGTGGTGTGTAGTTCTTGCGGGAACAAATGAGGGGACAAGTGAGTCCAATAGTTCTAGTGTGAACTCCTTGTAGGTGTTGCGGCACCGCCGGTGGGATTGATTTTAGTGGAAATCCTTCATAGTGTTGAAGGCGGGGACGTAGAGCAAGGGTGCTCGAACCTCGAAACAAATCTCCCGTGTTTGTGATTCTCTCTCTATCTCTCACTTGTGTTTATATCTTTCTTACTTATATTGCTTTCATCTCTATTTGCTTGATATATACTTGTGCTCAAATTGTTATATGCTTGGGTTTGTTTGTTTACACTTGTATTCAACCAAGAGAGCCATAGCGGCACCTCAACTCTTATCTAGAGGAATCTTGAGGAGATAGTCCAGAGCCCTTCACGGGGAATCCGCTACACTCTTGTGTTATACTTGGTGTGTTTATCATAAGAATTTTTAGTTTGCATAAATAGTTTTTATTCCACATTAATTCACCATAAGATTAGCTAGTCACCTATTCACCCCCTCTAGTAATTTCAATTGGTATCAGAGCTTGGTGCTCTTGATTTGGGTCTAACAACCTTAAGTTAAAGATTCTTATTTATAGCTAATCACAATATTTGTACACACACATGGATTTCATGACACCTCCCATGTTTGACATTCTTAACATCCAAACTTGGAAAGTTAAGATGTCTTTGTACCTCAAAGCCTAGGTATTCATGTTTATTTTGCCACTATTAAAAATTCATATTGTTTAAATGGCAAAAACCTTAAGGCTAATACAAAAGCTATTCATGTTTTAAAGTCAACCCTAAATGATAATATTTATTTAGGGTTTCTAACTTTAATTCGACTTTTGTAGTATGGAACACTATAGTCTCCCTTAGAGAACAAGAGCAATACTATGCGGGAGTGACTCGGATGTTAGAAGTGATGCTTCAAACTTGTGCTACATGATCTAAGGGGATAACCCCCTTGAGGTATACTCTGAATCCGAGGTAGAAGAAGATATTGACATGTCTTATGATGAGCTTGAATCATTTTGTCAACAACTTCTTGAAAAATATGACTTGCTTAAAAAGGATAAAAGAAATTGAAAAATAAATTTGATTCCATGTTAAAAGAAAAGATTTCTTTCAAAATAAATTAGAATGCATTTCAAAAGAAAACGAATTTTTGAAAAATGAGAATATTTTCTTGACTTCTAAATTAAATGATCTTTGTGAAGGAAATACTTCTTTGAAAAATAAAATTATTTTGGTGAAAAGAAAAAAGAAATTGCTTTGGAAGAAAACAACTTTTAAAAAGAAAAATTATTTCAAAAGAAAAGAAAAATATTTCTAAAAAGAAAAAGAGTGTTGATTCTCATTCTCACCATGCTTATCATGCCACAATTAATAAAAATGAGATTCAAGTTTTGAAAAATAAAATAAATTATTTGAGCTTAACTTTGAGCAATTGTGCATTTAATCATTTTAAATTGAAAACCTTGTTTCAAAGGAAACAAGCTCCACATGTTCATGCACATCACCCATGGCACACATATGCACACTTTGCACACCATGATCACACTCATTCACATGTGCATCCTAGAGTGTACAAATGTACACATTGCGGCCGCAAAGGCCATTTGGCAAAATTTTGTTATGATAGAATAAATTCTTTAAATTTTACAAATAAGAATGTTTGGGTTCCGAATAAGACTAACCCCCGTGGACCCAAAGAAAATGGGTACCAAAATCTCCACCTCTTGTGTTTAATGTAGGTGTGGGCTCTTACATGACGTGAGAAGATTGGTGCCTTGGTGCTGGATGCATGGGATCAAATGAACACTACAAATTGATGCACCACTGTCAAGGAAGTTTGGTGGGAGGACCACCGTGTTTTGGAGACTTAGAGAATAGTACATATGGTTTGGTAACTATCTCTAAACTCTTAATTTAGTTTACATGCTTTGATATATATGTTTTTTAGCATGTTTTTAATATTGTGCTTCATGTGGTGAATAACTTGTTTAGATGTAGTTTTTATCAAAACTTGTGTCTATATTTGTACAAGTAGTGAGCAACATTTGATTCATATATGTTTGCACTTCATTGCTCATTTGTACTCATTACATCTACATGTATAGCCTAGTTTTGATGATTCGTGCATTTTAACTTGCTTTCCTTATTCCTATGCATGTTTTGCTTCATGTATATGTTACTCTTGTCTAAAGCTAATAAATATACATGTATATACTTTAGTCTCTTGCTTCATACAAATCATATCATAAACTTTTTTATGTTTGGGATATGTATGTATATTGTTAATTTTGGATAAAACATACATATGCCTAGAAATTTGTTTTAAATGAGAAATACATTTGTTTTATGCTTTTGATAAAAGATATTCATGTTTTGTTTTAAGTCTCATTGACTATTTTCATGAATATGCTATTCACATGATACTTGTACACTCACATTATTTCTTTGTTTATTCATGACTTTGTTTCATGAACACTTTTATGAGCCTTATAGATTTTGAGTGTCAACTTTTATGTATTTTAGTATAATTCATGAGATATATATGATTTGTCTTCATGTTTGAAGGATCTTTAACTAGTTATTTAAAAATTACTTCACACTAGTTATTTATTCTTCAATTGGTAGAGTTTTCAACTATACTAAATTATTTTCAAACTCTATTTTTGAAAATTCCTACCAACCCTTTAAGGGCGGATGGATGGGCGACCATGTCTTGTATGCTCAAATTAAATATCTTTTATTATGTGCATGAAAAGGGTGGATTTTTATGAGTTATACACTTGATTCTCATCATATTTTCAATTGGTATCATAATTGATATTTTCTTTGTATACTCATCTTTTGCTTTGTATATATGTATGCTTCAAATTTAAAATAATATCAATTTCTATTAGTATTTTCATTTTCAAACATATATATGATTTGATTGTACTTGATTTACTATATAATTACATGTTTAAAGCACAAATTATATTTATGCTAAGCTTGACTTAAATCTTGATTTCAATTGATATCAAAATTGATATTTTCATAAGCTTATGCATTATTTTCAATTAGTATCTTTATTGATATTAAAATTTACAATATACTTCAATTGGTATCAATTTGTTTCGATTTCCAATTGGGTTTCAATTTCAATTGGTAATCCCTATCAAAATTTATCATATATTTCAATTGGTATCAAATTATAACATACTTTACTTTCATTGGTATCAAAATGTACAAATGTTTAAATTTCAATTGGTATCAAAAATTTCCAATTTCAAATGTATCAAAATTTTTTTTTGTGATATTTTAAAATTTTGTATATTAAAATTTGTTTAATTATTATCAAAATTTGTGTTAAAAATGTTTTGATATGTAATGCCTATATGTAAGGGGAGCTTAACATCTCTTCTATATATAGATTCATGTTGAGTGTATCTTATATTGAGGAGCTACACGTGTGTAAGGGGAGCTTAACATCTCCACTTATGCATTTCATATTATGCTTTATGTGAGTTAGGGTTTTGTCATCCCTTCTTCATGTAATGCATGTATGCAGGGAAGCTAACTTAGCGTCTTCCTCTTCATGAATGTATATCGCACATATATCTTTATTGCTGATTTGTTTTTCACCCCTTTATTGATTATTGACAAAATGGGGGAAATGATTTTGAGTTTACAGAGTTTATATATGCATATTTGAGTTTTTGCATATATTGAGTTTATGTTTATACAAAAAGAGGGGAAATGAGTTTGAAAGTTTAAACAAAAGGGGGGAGAAGGTTTTCGGGAAAAGAATTTTTAGTTTATGCATGTTTCTCTCACCTTGTTTATGCATATGTATTTGTTTTGTTTTATGCACTTCATTGAATATATATTTGTTTATTGTTATGCATGAGTTAAGGGGGAGCTTCTATGAAGCTTAACTTTAATCCATGCATATATAACTCCATGAGTTTTGTCATCATCAAAAAGGGGGAGATTGTTGGCCAAAGACCCATCATTCTATTTTTGATGATGATTAACTCATATAGTTATAGTACTAATGATCTTGTGTTTAATTAGTCTCAGATATGTGATCAAGATCTTAGTAGGTGTATTTGGAAGGAGTTGTATTTGGAAAAAGAGAGAGTTTGTAAGGAGTTGTATTTGGAAGGGTGACAAGATAATACAAGTACTACTTCTCTTCCTTCTTTCCATTTACTTGTCTTTGCATTTGCTTGTACTTCATTGTTGTAGTGTAAACTTGTTGCTTTTTACTTCTTCCCTTTATTTGTTTCTTGTTGTAGTGTAACTCTCTTCTTTTCCACTTCTTTTCCTTTGTTGTTTCTTTTCTTTTTATGGCTAACTAACTTCCTCATTAGCATGGCTAACTAACTACTAACCCACTAATTTCTAACACTTGTTTGATAACCCGCATGAGTCAATAGTGCCAAACAAGCCTTGTGCAAATGAGAGCTATGGCATCTTAAGACGAGGGTTCTAACTTTATTTACCTACAAGTATCTACTTTCTTATACTTCATGCTTAATGAGTTTTGATGATCTATGAGTTGTATACTTTACTTGTTATTGTAAGTTAGAGACTTTTCCTTTAACTTTGCCGATATCAATAGTGCACTCGAGTCTTCCCTTATTCTCGCCTTCTATCGGATCTTGATAAGGGAATGTCCGAGTTTTTACCGTGTAAGACTAACTTTCAGGATGAACTTTCACTCGATTTCCACGTGATTAGTTCCAATGCACAAGGGTTGTGTTTGCCTATGATCCATCGTAAGGCTATCTTCAAAAAGTTAGAAATTAGTGGGAGCACTTAATAGAAAAGTTAGCCATGCATTTTTACAACTAAAAAAAATCCACTTTTACAAACCACCAAAACATTTTCCATCGATTCTTAAAAACAACTTGTCTTCACTTTTCAATTCTTTATTTGGAAACAAGAACTTTCTTTCTTCTTGAACTTTGAAAGCCGCATCAAGCTTCTATCGCTCTCCCTCCTTGTGGATACGACCCGTATAGCCATTTTGCTACTACGAAAGAATCGCAAAAGCAGTAACTTCGACCCACTCCCTTTCTACTTTTCTTGTGCTTGCTTTTTGCCGATCAAATTTTGGCGCCGTTGCCGGGGAGGGAACGACTTTATTGTTCACTACTAAAGATTGTTCTTTGTTTTTGTGTGTAGGAGAAGAACCAAGGAGCTCACCATAACGGGAAGCAAAAGAGGTGGCCAAGGACATTGCGCGAGGATTCATTTGCCCTCGGAAAGATTCGTGTAAAAGCGAGTTTTTCCGATTGAAGTACTAACAAACTCGTTTGCAGGGTTGCCGAGCGCCGCTAAAAAAAAAAAGTGCTTTCAAAATTTCTAGTTTCCTTGGATGCTTCACCATATGCATGTGTAATAAATTCAACAGAAATTTACTTGTTGCTTAATTGAAAATTGGATTAGACTTTTGCATTTAGGGCACGTGTCTATATTAATTCATTTCAATTTCTGTTGAAGAGTGCTGGAAAAAAGGTACGTGTGCATTCATATAGAATAGGACCAACATTCTGAAGTGATTTACCGCTTTGAGTGTTACCTTGTTGTGAATAAACTGTACACTTGCACAATTGACTTTAAGGGCAAAACCCAAATAAACATGATAAGGTGGGGATTTCATCACCCTTCCTTAGTCCAAAAACCATCTCCAAGTGCACTCACACTTTCCCCAAGCCTTAACTAAAAATCAATAGACGTTGGCCCTAGGGACATCTCGGACTCACTAGAGATTAACCGAGGTTGGAAATTGTAAGAACTATACTCCTGCAAAATCGGTGTCTAAGGAAAGTGGATTGAGAGGTTAACCTCGAAAGCTCCGTGGTTTGGCGTAATTAGGCCCGTGGCTCCGCCCGGATACCTCCCCCGGAGCTTTGCCCTTTCCTGGCCGATTAGCTTGTAGTCGAGTTTCCTGCAACAACCTTCCCCGGAGAATCGACCAGTTAGGAGTCGTCTAGGTCCAGGTACCTTAGAATAAGGCTTGTGGTTGTTTTTGATTTCTTTTGTTTGTTTTTTTTATTCTTTTCGATTGTTTGCTGTTTTCACGTTGGTTGTGGTGTGCTGAATGCAAGAGTGGGTGAGAGATCCTTCAACTTCCAGATTAACAAGATACACTTCTCTACCTTTGCATCCAGAACCGGTGATGGCGTCACTTCAGGATAGATTTTACCCGATCAGAACTTCGCTTCCATCTTGCATAAAACTTCCTGAAGCAAACGGAAATAACTTTGAGTTAAAGCCCCAATTCATTAACACTCTTCCCAATTTCATGGTTTAGAATCAGAGGACGCATACTTCTTTGTTAGGGAATTTGAAGAAGTATGCCTTATGATGCGAATACCCTAGCTAGGAGACGATGCCGTTAGGTTACGTTTCATCCCTTTTTCCCTAAAGGACCTAGCTAAGAAGTGGTTGTACAGTTTGGCAGCAGATTCAGTCACGACGTGGGATGATTTCGTCAAGGCTTTCTTGAAGAAATTTTACCCAATTCACAAAACTGCCCTCATTAGGAAGAACATCATGCAGTTTAAGCAAGACCCGAGCGAACCATTTTGGAAATACTTTGAGCGATTCAAAGATCTCCTCGCTCAGTGCCCTCATCATGGCGTGGAGAAATGGCGTCAGTGCCAGATTCTCTACGATGGTCTAGATTATCAGACTAAGACGCTGTTAGAAACGATGTGTCAGGGAGGGTTCTTGCAGAAGGATGAGAATCAGGGTTGGGATTTATTTGAGGACTTAGCTGAGAAAACCCTGCAATGGGAGCCAGCCTCGGAAAAACCTTGGAATTCACAATCTATAGCTTCAAGAGGAGGGCTCCTATCTCTAGAATCATCCATAGCTGCCGAGGCTAAGATTGCTACCCTGATGAGAATGATAGAGGCTCTGGAAACAAAAGAGCCTGCTAGTGTCAACCAGATCAACCCACCACCGATTCACAATCCGGGTTGTTCATATTGTCAGGCACCGAATCATGTCTTTGAAGAGTGCCCTGTTTTCCATACCCAACAAATGCCACCGGAACACATGAACGCGGCTTACTCACGGCCGCCTCACAACCCCTACTCGCAGACGTACAATCCCGGCTGGAGGAATCACCCAAATTTCTCCTGGGCCCAAAACAATCCTCCCAGGCCTAATTTTTCCAACAACTTTCACCACCCTGCTCCTCCACCACCTTTTCCCAGTCAAGCCCCATCTTCATCCTCCCAAGGCTCTCCAATGGAAAAGAAAATCAGTAAATTGGAGGAGAGCATAGAGGCTTTCATTAAGTCCCAGGCTGCTTTCATACAGAACCAGGGACAAACTATGAATAGTCATTCACAGGCCATATCAAGGTTGGAATTGCAGATGAGCCAGTTAGCTAGCTCCCTAAGTGAAAGACCTAAGGGTACTTTGCCTAGTCAGCCATTAGTTAACCCAAAAACCTCCAACCAAGCATATGAAGTCCAAGATCCATCAATTAACCAGTGTAATGCTGTACACACACTGAGATCTGGAAAGAAGGTAGACAACCAGGTCTACCAGCAGAAGAGTCTAGTCCATCCTGATCCCACTCAAGCCTCCACCTCTGCTAGTTCCTCCCAATCCGCCCCACAGACATCTGACGAGGACAAAGCTGCTGAACAAGTTCACAAGCATGTAGCACCCTTTCCCAATAGGCTTAGGAACAATAATAAAAATATGCACATGGAGAAAATGCTAGAGATGTTCAACCAGGTTAAGTTAAATGTGCCACTTCTAGACGCTATCCAACAAGTCCCGGCTTATGCCAAATTTCTGAAGGATATGTGTACTAAGAAGAGAAAGACCAATGTGCCTAAGAAAGTGTTCTTGGCCACTAACATAAGCGAAATTCTGTCTGGTCCCATTCCGGTGAAATACAAGGATCCCGGATGTCCCACCATTTCCTGCACCATAGGACAGACTGAAATCAGTAGAGCGCTTCTTGACCTGGGAGCAAGTATCAACTTGCTACCTCTCTCTGTATACCAGCAACTTGGGTTGGGTGAGCTAAGCCCAACTCGAGTCACTATCCAGCTAGCTGACCGATCTGTGAAGATCCCAAAGGGGGAAAATCACAGATGTTCTCATCCGGGTCGGGGATTTCATTTACCCCGTTGACTTCATTGTGCTTGAGACCCAACCTGTGTCCAATCTTAGGTCTCAAACTCCCGTCATTTTAGGGCGCCCATTCCTAGCTACAGCCAATGCCATAATCAACTGTAGGAACGGGTCCATGCGACTAACTTTCGGAGACATGACGAAGGAAGTCAATGTTTTCAATCTTGGAAGACAACCTAGGGATGTCAATGATCAGACATTCGAGGTCAATTCTATTGAAAACCTGACCAGTGAACATGAGGAATGCATGGAGATAGAAGCTGAGGCAGAGTTTGATCTGGAGGCTGAGGATTTTAATCTAGACCAGATCGTGGATTCAGCAGTGAATTGGGCATCAAGCCCCAGTGTACCCCATCTTAGGATCGAAAGCCCAGAGATTCCCTCCAATGAAGTAACACCTTCCCTAAAGCTAAAAGCCCTGCCTGAACATCTCAAGTACGCCTACCTGGGCGGAAAGGACACCTTGCCAGTCATCATAGCGTCCCACCTGACTGAGCAACAAGAGGACAACTTGATGTCTATTCTAAAAAGACATAGGGAAGCCATTGGATGGACAATGAAGGACATCAAGGGAATAAGTCCAGCCATAGTGCAACATAGAATCCATTTAGTTGATGAAGCAACCCCTAGGAGGGACCCACAACGCAGGCTTAACCCTCTCATGCAAGAGGCAGTGAAGGCTGAAATTCTGAAACTATTAGATAATGGGATCATTTATCCCATTTCTGATAGCCAATGGGTTAGCCCGGTTCATGCGGTCCCAAAGAAGGCTGGATTTACGGTAGTAGAAAATGAGGAAAAAGAGTTGGTACAAACAAGACTGCCTACCAAGGTTCGTGTTTGTATCGACTATAGAAAGTTGAATGCTGCTACCCGTAAAGACCACTTCCCGCTACCCTTCATCGACCAAATGCTTGAGCGTTTGGCTGGACATGAGTACTACTGCTTTCTAGATGGGTACTCGGGATACAATCAAATCCCCATTGCTGCAGAAGACCAGGAAAAGACGACGTTCACCTGCCCGTTCGGAACCTTTGCTTATAGGCGCATGCCTTTTGGATTGTGCAATGCTCCTGCAACGTTCCAACGGTGCATGCTTAGTTTGTTCTCTGATATGGTGGAACGTTTTCTTGAGATTTTCATGGATGACTTCTCCATCTACGGAGATTCCTTTGATCAATGTCTTCATCACTTAGAGTTAGTGCTACAAAGATGCATTGAGAAGAACCTAACTCTAAACTGGGAAAATGTCACTTTATGGTGAGACAAGGGATTGTCTTGGGCCATGAGATTTCGAGGAGAGGCATAGAAGTAGATAAGGCTAAGGTAGAAGTGATTGCTAAGCTTCCACCCCCCAAAAGCATCAAGGATATTAGATCCTTTTTAGGGCATGCTGGGTTCTACCGACGGTTCATTAAGGACTTTAGCAAAATTGCGAGGCCCTTAACTAACCTGCTCGCTAAGGACGTGCCCTTTGATTTCAACGATGAATGTTTCAAGTCATGGGGGAAGCTTAAGTAAGAACTGATTTCTGCACCTATCATTTCTGCTCCTAATTGGGCCCAACCATTCGAAATCATGTGTGATGCATCTGATTCTGCTATTGGCGCTGTTCTAGGACAGCGCATCGATAATAGGCAGCACGTGATTTACTATTCGAGTAGGACCTTGAATGACGCCCAACAGAATTATACAACGACTGAGAAGGAATTCTTAGCCGTTGTCTTTGCGTTAGAAAATTCCGGCCCTACTTGTTAGGTTCGAAAACGGTGATTTTCACGGATACTCGGCTCTGAAATACCTCATGACCAAGAAGGAAGCAAAAGCCCGACTGATTCGGTGGATCCTTTTGCTTCAAGATTTGACTTAGAAATCCGGGATAAACGAGGTATTGAAAATGTGGTTGCTGATCATCTTTCACGAATTCCGAATGCACCAACCATCCAAGCTCCGATCAACGAGGATTTCCCTGATGAGTACATCCTAGCCATTCTTAAGAAACCCTGGTATGCTGACATCGTTAATTACCTGGCCACGGGACAATTACCTGCTGACTGGACAAAGCAAGACCAATACCACTTCTTTGCCCAAGTACGGTACTTCTTCTGGGAAGAACCGTATCTTTTTAAGTATTGTCCAGACCAAATAATTAGACGATGCATACCCGAGGAGGAACAGAGGAGTGTGCTCAGCTTTTGTCATGATCTTGCATGCGGAGGACACTTCGGTCCCCGTAAGACTGCAGAGAAGGTTCTACAAAGTGGGTTCTACTGGCCCGCTTTGTTCAAGGATGCATATCATTTTTGCAAGTCATGTGCAAATTGTCAGAAAATTGGGAAAATTTCTAGAAGAGACATGATGCCCCTGAACCCGATCCTTGAAGTTGAAATCTTTGATGTTTGGGGTATCGATTTCATGGGGCCATTCCCCAACTCCTTCGGTAACCAATTCATTTTGGTTGCTGTTGATTATGTCTCTAAATGGGTAGAAGCTGTGCCAACCAAGACAAATGACAACAAAGTGGTTGTCAAATTTCTTAAAGATAACATCTTCTCCCGGTTTGGCACACCGAGAGCGATAATTAGTGATAATGGATCGCATTTCTGCAACAGAGTTTTTGAAGCTCTGATGCGAAAATATTCCATCAATCACAAGTTATCAACCCGTATCATCCCCAGACAAATGGGCAGGTAGAAGTCACCAACCGACAGATCAAGCTCATTCTGGAAAAGACTGTCGGACAAAACCGAAAGGATTGGTCGGTTAAGCTCAATGATGCATTGTGGGCTTACCGTACCGCATTTAAGACAATTCTGGGGATGTCTCCTTACAGACTCGTGTTTGGAAAAGCCTGTCATCTGCCAGTAGAATTAGAACACCGGGCCCTCTGGGCAATTAAGCAACTCAACTTTGACCTGACCAAGGCCGGTGAACTTAGGAAACTGCAGATTTCTGAATTAGAGGAGATACGTAATGAAGCTTATGAAAATGCATGAATCACCAAGAGCAGGACCAAACTTTTTCATGACCAAATCATAACCCGGAAAAACTTTGCACCGGGAGATAGGGTTCTGCTGTACAATTCTAGGCTTCATATTTTCGCAGGGAAACTGAAAACTCGTTGGTCGGGACCGTTCATTGTGCGCATTGTTTTCCCACACGGTGCTGTGCTTATTGCAGACCCTAAAAACAACACAGAATTTAAAGTAAATGGGCAAAGACTGAAGCCCTTCTTGACCACTGAGCCGATGATTCCAGATGATAGTGTGCTGACTCTTTTTGCCCCATCATACACCTAACCAAAAAAAAAAAAATGTTTATATGCTTACACCATGTACATTCTTCTTGACATTTCCTTTAGCCTCTTGGTACTTGGCTGGCCCGAGTCCACAAAGACGGTGACATCATCTCTTCCCCCTATTTATTGCATTTACATTTTCATCTGCATTCATTGAGGACAATGCTTTAGATAGGTGTGGGGGGGTGCTAACACTTTTTCTTTTTCTTTTTTTTTTCTTTTCAAAAAAAAAAATCTCAGATTGAAAAGAATTTTTCATACTCTTTATAAAAATACCAAAAGATTGTAGGAATTACGGGAACCTTAGTAATAAATCTTTATTTTTGCCTAAGTAAATAAGAAAGATTGGTTTGACTAAAGAGTTAGAAAGGATAAGGAAAATAACTCATACCTTTTATTTAGCCTTAGTAGAATATGCATAATTCACACACACATGCTTGGGATTTAGAGACACAACTCCTGGAAAAAAAAGCTGGATAATTGTGCCTCAAGAAGCATGATTATTCACGCCAAAAAAAAAAGAGGAGAAAAGAAAAAGCTGGATAATTGTGCCTCAAGAAGCATGATTACTCACGCCAGAAAAACAATCTTTATAAATAAATCTTGATTTCGTGGCCTACTCCACTTGCATATTTGACCTGAAGGGTGTTTTTTCACCTGGTGCCCTAAGACCATCTGGTTTGGGAGTCATCGGTTTGATATGTGCTACATAAGTGAAGTAGAAAGCCTAATGGAACCAGGAATAATAGGTAAATATTAATAAAATAATATTCGAAGTTGAATTGAAAAATCCCAAGCATATCACACTTACACAGTATGCATATCTATCTAAAGCAAAAGAAAAGAATGAGTTAGAAGTACAAGATCCTTTCTAAATTTAAAGAAAAACCATAATTTCTTCTTTTATGAACGCTAAATATAAGAGGACTTATGAGGGTTAAACCTAATTCCTACATCATTCGGTCATGTTTATTTAGATGATTGAAAGTTCTTTTTCATATATATATACATATATTTCTTTCTGAAACAACTAACTTCTTTACTTACTGGATTTTGTGGGTGCAATCCGCTGAAAACCCTCAGGAGACAACACTCCTCCTCTAGGGGAAACTTAGAGGTTTAAAGGCTTGTTGCACATGCTCAGTGCAATCGCGTTACCTGCGAAAGTGGTATAATAATTTTCTTATTTTTGTTTTGCTCGGGACGAGCAAAAAGATAAGTGTGGGGGTGTGATTAGTCTCTAATTTTGCATAATTTTCATCACATTCTCATATTTATTTCATGTAAAATTCTACTAATAAATCCCTGCTTGCTTGATCCTAGGTCTATGGTGGGTAAATGAAGAAGAAGATCTAAATCACCATTATTTGGTGATTAAAAGGCTTAAAAGATAGCTATTGACCTAGAGAGCTGACTCTGTCAAAATCAGGGGGACAACCAGGCGGCGCGCAGCAGGCGGCGCTGCGCGCGCCGCAAAAGCATTGCCGCTGAAATGCGGCAAATGCCGCGTTTCCGCGGCCATGTGGGCGCGCGGCGGGGGACAACCAGGCGGCGCGCGGCGGGGGACAACCAGGCGGCGCGCAGCGGGGGGCGCTGCGCGCGCCGCTAAAGTACTGCCGCGGAAACGCGGCAAAGGCCGCGTTTCCGCGGCCATGTGGTAGCGCGGCACGCCGCGTTTTGGGCCAGGGTTTGTCCCCTGGCCCCCCCCATTCCTGATGCCTATAAAAGCCCAGGAGGGTTCTTCAGTTGCGAGATCCAGAGAGTTGGAGAAATTTGTAGTTTTTTTTAGGTTTAGTTGTTGTTGTTCTTCTTCTTCTAAGTTCTAGGTTTAGGATTTAGCCATTGAAGTGAAAGAGAGAGAGTTTGTAAGGAGTTGTATTTGGAAGGGTGACAAGATAAATACAAGTACTACTTCTCTTCCTTCTTTCCATTTACTTGTCTTTGCATTTGCTTGTACTTCATTGTTGTAGTGTAAACTTGTTGCTTTTTACTTCTTCCCTTTATTTGTTTCTTGTTGTAGTGTAACTCTCTTCTTTTCCACTTCTTTTCCTTTGTTGTTTCTTTTCTTTTTATGGCTAACTAACTTCCTCATTAGCATGGCTAACTAACTACTAACCCACTAATTTCTAACACTTGTTTGATAACCCGCATGAGTCAATAGTGCCAAACAAGCCTTGTGCAAATGAGAGCTATGGCATCTTAAGACGAGGGTTCTAACTCTAATTTACCTACAAGTATCTACTTTCTTATACTTCATGCTTAATGAGTTTTGATGATCTATGAGTTGTATACTTTACTTGTTATTGTAAGTTAGAGACTTTTCCTTTTAACTTTGCCGATACCAATAGTGCACTCGAGTCTTCCCTTATTCTCGCCTTTTATCGGATCTTGATAAGGGAATGTCCGAGTTTTTCCGTGTAAGGCTAAGTTTCAGGATGAACTTTCACTCGATTTCCACGTGATTAGTTCCAATGCACAAGGGTTGTGTTTGCCTATGATCCATCGTGAGGCTATCTTCAAAAAGTTAGAAATTAGTGGGAGCACTTAGTAGAAAAGTTAGCCATGCATTTTTACAACTAAAAAAAAATCCACTTTTTACAAACCACCAAAACATTTTCCATCGATTCTTAAAAACAACTTGTCTTCACTTTTCAATTCTTTATTTGGAAACAAGAACTTTCTTTCTTCTTAAACTTTGAAAGCCGCATCAAGCTTCTATCGCTCTCCCTCCTTGTGGATACGACCCGTATAGCCATTTTGCTACTACGGAAGAATCGCAAAAGCAGTAACTTTGACCCACTCCCTTTCTACTTTTCTTGTGCTTGCTTTTTGCCGATCAGGGGTCGACCGACGTGTACAAAATGTGCACGGCTTGTTTGGCTGGTGGACCGGTCGACTGACCCAGTCAACCGCCAGAGAGCTCTGCTTTCTGGAAATGGCCCCGGTCGATCGGGCGGTCGATTGGTAGAGAGTGTCTGCTCTCTGTATCCAAGCTCCGGTCGACCGACCGGTCGATTGGTGGCTCAACGGTCGGAAATCCGACCGTTGGCGGTCGACCGACAGCAGTCAGAACTGCTGAGTTGGCTTCTAACGGCCACTTTTTTGAAGCCTATAAAAGGGGCTTCTCTTGGACTGTTTTAAATAAGATTTTAAGTGGGGTTTGAGCTAGTTTTTCCTGCACTTCTAAGTGTTTATCTCCACTTATTTTAGAGCCAAATACTTTCATATCAAAAGGAGAGTTTTTCAAGAGTGTTTTGAAAAAGAGATTTCTTGAGTTTTTCACCACCAAATCAATTCTAATTTTCTCACACACACTTGAGCTATCCATTGCTATATCAATCCTATAAGGATCTTTGTTGTGAGAGTGTTTTAGGTGATCAAAGTGTTGTGATCACCAAAGTGTTCATTCTTATATTTGAGGGGGCGAACTTGCGGGTTCGCGTTGTTTCTAGTTCTAGTGAGAGCTCGGTGTAGAGGTGCGGCCTCGGCAAGCTAGTGAGCTTGCGGTGTGTAGTTCTTGCGGGAATGAGTGAGGGGACTAATGAGTCTAAGAGTTCTAGTGTGAACTCCTTGTAGGTGCTGCGGCACCGAATGATCCGGTGGGATCGATTCTAGTGAAAATCCTTCATAGTGTTGAAGGCGGGGACGTTAAGCAAGGGTGCTCGAACCTCGAAACAGATCTCCCGTGTTTGCGATTGCTCTCTCTATCTCTCACTTGTGTTTGAAATCACCTAGAGGGGGGTGAATAGGTGATAATGCTAATCTATGAACTAAATACGGAATTTAAAAACTTAATTGCAATTTACACTCAAGTGCAACCAACAAGTGATGCACACACAACCAAGCCAAGCATATAAGTATGAATGCACAATATTGAATGATGCAAGGCACAATGTAAAGAGAGAGAGAGAGAGAGAGAGAGAGAGAGTAAGAGTCAAGGGATCAAGCGCAAACAACAAGATATGTTCCGAGGTTCGAGCACCTAGCTCTACATCACCGCCTTCACCACCGTGAAGGATTTCCAATCCACTAGCTTGTCCACAAAGGACTCCCACAAAGGGAACCTCCACCGAGGATTTGGGGCAATCACAATTACAAGGAGTACCCAACTCCTCTCCTTACAAACACAACCTCCTCCTTGAGGCACAACTCCAAGCCAACAACCAATCACCTCACAACTTGAGGGATTACCACAAACCAGTACAAGGATCACCTCACAACTTGAGGGATACAACCCAAATGCACAACCTCCTCAACACAATGAGGGAAAGGCACAAAGCCAAGCAAATGAAGGGTTTACAACTTGGTGGTCTAACCAACAACCACAAACAATTTCTTTCTCCCACAAAGATCCTATAGAACGAGATAGTAGATGTAGCTCAAGTGTGGAGAAAACAAAGTGTTTAAAGCAAAGAAAAATCACTTGGGAAATCACCACAAAGATATAGAATGATAGAGGCAAACCAAATTCCCAAAAGACTATTTTTCTTTGAAATATCAAAACACTTTAAAACAATAAGATTGATCCTTTTAGCCCAAAGAAACTCTTTTTTAAAACTTGTTTAAACACCAGAGAAAGCTCAGAAATTTCGTCCAAAAATTCTTGGTGAAAACAGTCCACCAATGGGGTATTTATAGCCCCTAGAAAAATATAGCCGTTGGCAGCAGATTCTGCCAAAAATGGCCTACCGATCGACCGACCAATGGTCAGATTTGACCGCTGGCAGCTACCGGTCGACCGCTCGGTCGACCGCCCAGATACAGAGAGCTCTGCTCTCTGGTCCGGTCGACCGCTCGGTCGACCGCCTAGATACAGAGAGCACTGCTCTCTGGGACGGTCGACCGGCCCACTGTGTCTGCCAGACGTGCACAGGGCTGTGCACGTCGGTCGACCATTCGGTCGACCGGCCCTTAGTTCGGTCGACCGTGCGGTCGACCGACCTGACCTGTCAGCCACAGTCAGGGTCAGAAACTGGGTTAAAAATCATATTTAATAAATCACATAAATGTTCTAAAATACCATAAAAATTATTTTATCATTTTACAGTGATAAACAAACTTGTGATAAAAATTTCAAGACATATATCAAACATATTGAATCATATTTGAGTCTTGTAAATTTTATCAAAAACTAAAACTTGTATTTTCTAAAACTTGGATTTTTGAATAGAAAATACGTTTTGTCCAAAACTCATCCAAATACAAAAACATGATATTTAAACACTTTGAAGCATGTTGCATATGGATAGAAATCCAATATATATGAAACATATACTTATCCATGTTTTTGACTTTAATTCCAAAAATATGTTTTGTTAGAAATACCAAAACATAAAACACATGAAATAGACTATCAAACTAAGTTTGTTTAAATAGTTGAAGCATGCATGTATATAGAACAAATCTAATATACATTAAACCATGTAAACTTGTTTTGATATAATATCTATTCATACAAACCAAGATCGGTTAAACCAAAAACCGAAAACCAAAACATGAAACGTGTGTGTTGTGAACTTGAGCATATCATACTATTCTAATCTTTACAATATGGATCTAAAACACAAACTCTAAACTATGATACCGATGTCTTCTTGTAGAGCGCAATCTCCAAGCCGACTCGATCCAAAACTTGATTCACCGAGCTTGACTCCAATGAGTGCTAAATATGATCTTTGATGCTCGGGCTCTTGAATCACCATGTGAATGCTTCCAAAACATCTTGTTGAAGCTAATCACCAACTAATATCTTGATTAATGCTCTGAAACTAAAATCACAAGATAATTAGTACATATAACTACATGAGTTAATCATCATCAAAACTAGAGTGGAAGGCCTTTGGGCCAACAATCTCCCCCTTTTTGATGGTGACAAAACTCATGAAGTTATATATGCATGGATTAAAGTTAAGCTTCAAAGAAGCTCCCCCTTAACTCATGCATAACAAACAAACAATAAATATATGCAATGAATGTTCCTAAACATGTATGCATCAACATGCATGAAACACATATAAACATGCTCTGGATACTAATTAAAATAAAACATAAAACATGCATATAGAAACATGCATATAAACAAGGCTCTTGACATCAAATGAATATGCATAAAACTATAAAACATATAAAACATATTATTCTTCTTTTTATTGAAAGAATGCTCTTGATGCCAATTGAAACAAAACATATAAATCAAAACAAAACTTATGCATAATAAAAACATGCATAAAAACTCAATACAAACATGTATATCAACTTAAATTCTTCTCCCCCTTTCTTACAAACATGCATATAAACTCAAATTCTTCTCCCCCTTTTTGTCAATCATCAATAAAGGGGTAAAATACAAAAAATTACTCCCCCTTTTTGATTGAAACAAAGAATCAACAAAGGGTTAAATAAAACAAAGTGTTCTCCCCCTTTTTGTCTAAAACAAAAACAATGTCAATAAGGGGTTAAATCAAATAAGATACCAATTAAAAATGTGTCAATGAAGTGCATATTGATACCAATTGAAAAACAAAAATCAACAAAACAAATGAATTCAAAATGAAAACATATACCAATTGAAAACGAAAATCTTGATACCAAATTGAAATTAAACAATACAAATTTTGAATTTCCTAAACATAAATCTTGATACCAAATGAAACTATTATACTTTAAAGCATAAGATTCCAAATGAAATTATTCTTTACCAATTGAAATCATTATTTTCTATCATAAAGCAAGGGAGTGGAATACCAAACAAAATATCAATTGAAAGATAAAATACCAATTGAAATATAAAATTCGAGTTTTCTTCCCCTTTATGAAATGCCAACAAAAACTATGCATAGGCTTGATACCAATTGTAAATTTAAATCAATTGAGACAAAGTTAAGGTACAAGCTTGGCATAAACAAAATTTTGTGCTTTAAAATATAGGGATATAATAAGCACAAAATGAACATGTATATGTGTATGAAATGAAACAAGTACCAAACACAATGGATGATACCAATTGAAAGTATACATACACAATAAAAATATGAGTATACAAAAATGTCAATATTGATACCAATTGAAAGAATTCAATGATACCAATTGAAACAACAATAAGCTCAATTGTATATCTCATAATCCTATCCTCCCAACACATGCACATGTTTAAAATGATATTCAAGGTAAAGCATACAAGGCATGGTCTCCCAACCAACCGCCCGTAGAAGGTAGGGTTTTTCAAAAATAGATTTGAAAGTAGATTATGTTTGAAAGACTCTACCACATGAAGAATATCACAACTAGTTATATGAATCAACTAGTATGAAATCCTTCAAACAAGGAATAACAAACAATATTTTTCATGAAAACACATGTAAATCACATGACACTAAAATACTCAAAATCCATATAGCATAAATTGTACTCATGAAAATTAAATCATGAGAAAACATTAAATAAGGTGAGTGTACAAGTGTTATGTGAAACCTATCATCATGAAAATGGACAATTAAGCTCAATAAAGAATTCCTTAAGACATGAATCACAAGTGAATCAACTAAAAACAATTGAAATCACTTAAACATGAAAATCATCGAAACGACTTAAGCTTCAAGGCATATGTATGTCATGTACAAACTAAAGTATACATACATATCCAAAACATAATGAGTCCACAAAAGTATATGCATGAAGGCACGTGGCTCAAGGATGTACATGTATATCTAATAGTTTAGACAAGATGGACATATACATGAAGTTAAAGCACATGATCATAAAACAAAAATAGGAATACAAGTCAAATGCATGAATCATCAAAACTAGACTATACTAGTACATCTAATAAGTACAAATGAGCATTTAAGTACAAACATGTAATAATCTATTTGTTGCTTACTAGTTATACAAGTATATTTCCTAGTCTTAATGAAAACTAACATTCAAACAAGTAATCAACCCATGAAGCATAAAAACAAAAATCATAAACATCATATGATCATTATGTATATGCATGTGCATTAGATTTGGAGCATACATGTTAGTTTAAAACAAAGTGAGAACATATAGATATAAATCCATGTAAGCATGAAGTGTCTCAAGTAACTAAACATGTATATTGTTAATCTAATAAAATATGGCATAATCATAATGAACAACAAAACAAAACATGCTACAAATGAATAATCTAATAAGCATGTAAACATAATAGGAGTTAGAGAATGTTACCAAAACCAATAGGGCACCTCTCTATTTCTCCAAACCAAGGTGGTCCTCCCACCAAACACTTCCCTTGAAAGTGAAGCATCCAAAAGGTTCTCTTGTAAGCTCGGAACGCATCCACCTCAAGGCACCAATACTCTCACGTAATGCGAGAGCTTCCACCTACATCAAAAAGCATAGAGGTGGTCTTTGGTACCCATTTTCTTGTGGGTCCACGAGGGTTAGTATCTTTTCTAACCCAAACAAAATTAGTTGCTAAATTTTCATCATATAAACGATCATAGCAAAATCTAGCAAGATGGCCCTTATGACCACAATGTACAAGTGTACACATGAGCATACATGTGTTGGTGGTGATCGTGGGAAGCATGTGTATACCGTGATGGGTGTGCATGCAAAGATGGAACTTGTTTCTTTCGAACCAAGGATTCCAAGCGTGTATGATCTAAAGCACATTGGCTCAAAGTGGAGCCTAAAAAATCAACACTTTTCTTCAAAACATTTATATAATTTTCAATACTAGAAGATAAAGTGGAGCATGCAATAGATGTGTTAGGTGAAGCTACACTAGCATGGCAAACATGAGAATCTATATCAATTTTTAAAGATTCATTTTTCTTTAAAATCAAGTCCAATTCTTTTGTAATGAAATCAATTTCATTTTTCAAAACAAGGTTATCTTTTAAAACAAAATCTAATTTTGAAGATAAAACTTCATTGTTTTTCACAACATCATCACAATCATTTTTATTTTTCAAAACATCAATCTCTTTGAGGGCAAGTTCAAGTTGAGATTTAAGTGAGTCACGTTCAATAGTAATCTCTTCTTTCTCTTACAAAATCATTTCAAAACTAGAACATAAATCTTTCATTTCTTCTTTTAGATCAAAATGCTTCTTTTTCAACAAGTCATGTTTTTCCATAAAATTTTCAAGCTTTTGAGCAAGTTCTAAATTTAAAGTTTGGACCTCTAAGCATCCATCACAATATGAACTAGAGAAATCATCTAGTTGAGATTCCGAGTGTACCTCAAGGGAGTCTTTCCCTTGGATCATGAGGCAATGCTCGTCGGACATATCTCTCCTGATCTCCTTATCTTGTTGATAATCCTTGAAAGCTCGGGAGATGTCAATATGCTCCAAACTGCAAAAGCCGAATCATAATGATCAAACACATGTACAAGATCATCATTAAGAGATGCTCTAAGTGTCTTAAGTGCAAGTGCATTGGCCTTTCTATGTTTGCTAGCATTTGGGTAGGATTCTTGTGTAGTGGCTTGATAAACTAGATGTCCTAGGCTTTTTAAATGACAACTCATCTTGGCCATTCAAATATCATGTCTAGAAAAGTCAAACATAGGAGGGCTATCCATGAGTGCAAACTAAATGTGTGCAAATGAAAATGCAAATGAAGATTAGCAAACCAAGATCTCACTCCTAGGTGGTTAAACCTAAATATCAGGAGCGTAGGCTCTGATACCAATTAAAATCACCTAGAGGGGGGTGAATAGGTGATAATGCTAATCTATGAACTAAATGCGGAATTTAAAAACTTAATTGCAATTTACACTCAAGTGCACCCAATAAGTGATGCACACACAACCAAGCCAAGCATCTAAGTATGAATGCACAATATTGAATGATGCAAGGCACAATGTAAAGAGAGAGAGAGAGTAAGAGTCAAGGGATCAAGCGCAAACAACAAGATATGTTCCGAGGTTCGAGCACCTAGCTCTACATCCCCGCCTTCACCACCGTGAAGGATTTCCAATCCACTAGCTTGTCCATAAAGGACTCCCACAAAGGGAACCTCCACCGATGATTTGGGGCAATCACAATTACAAGGAGTACCCAACTCCTCTCCTTACAAACACAACCTCCTCCTTGAGGCACAACTCCAAGCCAACAACCAATCACCTCACAACTTGAGGGATTACCACAAACCAGTACAAGGATCACCTCACAACTTGAGGGATACAACCCAAATGCACAACCTCCTCAACACAATGAGGGAAAGGCACAAAGCCAAGCAAATGAAGGGTTTACAACTTGGTGGTCTAACCAACAACCACAAACAATTTCTTTCTCCCACAAAGATCCAATAGAACGAGATAGTAGATGTAGCTCAAGTGTGGAGAAAACAAAGTGTTTAAAGCAAAGAAAAATCACTTGGGAAATCACCACAAAGATATAGAATGATAGAGGCAAACCAAATTCCCAAAAGACTATTTTTCTTTGAAATATCAAAACACTTTAAAACAATAAGATTGATCCTTTTAGCCCAAAGAAACTCTTTTTTAAAACTTGTTTAAACACCAGAGAAAGCTCAGAAATTTCGTCCAAAAATTCTTGGTGAAAACAGTCCACCAATGGGGTATTTATAGCCCCTAGAAAAATATAGCCGTTGGCAGCAGATTCTGCCAAAAATGGCCTACCGGTTGACCGGCCAACGGTCGGATTTGACCGCTGGCAGCTACCGGTCGACCGCTCGGTCGACCGCCCAGATACAGAGAGCTCTGCTCTCTGGTCCGGTCGACCGCTCGGTCGACCGCCCAGATACAGAGAGCACTGCTCTCTGGGATGGTCGACCGGCCCACTGTGTCTGCCAGACGTGCACAGGGCTATGCACGTCGGTCGACCGTTCGGTCGATCGGCCCTTGGTTCTGTCGACCGTGCGGTCGACCGACCTGACCTGTCAGCCACAGTCAGGGTCAGAAACTGGGTTAAAAATCATATTTAATAAATCACATAAATCTTCTAAAATACCATAAAAATTGTTTTATCATTTTACAGTGATAAACAAACTTGTGATAAAAATTTCAAGACATATATCAAACATATTGAATCATTTTTGAGTCTTGTAAATTTTATCAAAAATCAATACTTGTATTTTCTAAAACTTGAATTTTTGAATAGAAAATACATTTTGTCCAAAACTCATCCAAATACAAAAACATGATATTTAAACACTTTGAAGCATATTGCATATGGATAGAAATCCAATATACATGAAACATATACATATCCATGTTTTTGACTTTAATTCCAAAAATATGTTTTGTTAGAAATACCAAAACCTAAAACACATGAAATAGACTATCAAACTAAGTTTGTTTAAATAGTTGAAGCATGCATGTATATAGAACAAATCTAATATACATTAAATCATGTAAACTTGTTTTGATATAATATCTATTCATGCAAACCAAGATCGGTTAAACCAAAAATCGAAAACCAAAACATGAAACGTGTGTGTTGTGAACTTGAGCATATCATACTATTCTAATCTTTACAATATGGATCTAAAACACAAACTCTAAACTATGGTACCGATGTCTTCTTGTAGAGCGAATCTCCAAGCCGACTCGATCCAAAACTTGATTCACCGAGCTTGACTCCAATGAGTGCTAAATATGATCTTTGATGCTCGGGCTCTTGAATCACCATGTGAATGCTTCCAAAACATCTTGTTGAAGCTAATCACCAACTAATATCTTGATTAATGATCTGGAACTAAAATCACAAGATAATTAGTACATATAACTACATGAGTTAATCATCATCAAAACTAGAGTGGAAGGCCTTTGGGCCAACAGTGTTTATATCTTACTTGCTTATATTGCTTTCATCTCTATTTGCTTGATATATACTTGTGCTCAAATTGTTATATGCTTGGGTTTGTTTGCTTACACTTGTATTCAACCAAGAGAGCTATAGCGACACCTCAATTCTTATCTAGAGAAATCTTGAGAAGATAGTCCAGAGCCCTTCACGGGGAATCCGGCTACACTCTTGTATTATACTTAGTGTGTTTAGCATAAGAATTTTTAGTTTGCATAAATAATTTTTATTCCGCATTAATTCACTATTAGATTAGCTAGTCACCTATTCACCCCCATCTAGATGATTTCAAATACTTTGAAGGCCATCCCAAGGGGTTATTTATAAACCATATGACCCTCCAGTCCTATACAAACTCCAGCAATATGAACGATCACCACCTCAAAAGAAATCACTACCTCAAAAGAAAAAAACTCAAATCCATTTAAAAATTGGAAACATATCCAAAAAAACTGTCATAACTGAGATTGGTCAACTATAAGTCGATTAATCATGTTTATTAGTCAACTATACATAAATATAAATCGACTAATCTGATTAAAAAACTGAGAATCTTACTTTTATGCTTATAAGACCAGTCGACTATACTAATATATGTCGACTAATTTTTATCATAAGTCGACTATACAGAGTGTAAGTCGACTTTCTGTGCACATCTTCTTGTGCACGTCCGTTCTTTGATCTCCGAAGCTTCGTCTACCTTCACGATATATTCCAATAACTATCCTAAGAAAATGAACCTTCTGGTAGGATAATAGTCGAATCCACGACAAATAACTTGAATCCATGTGCAAAAAATAACTCGAATCCACAAGAATCCACAAGTAATTGGAGAGAAAAACTCAATTTATTGATTAAAACTTGTGTAAAAAACAAAGAATACAATGGCCTTTAAATATGCTTTAAAAGTAATAGTCTAATCTAACTAAGAAACAAAAACAAAAACAATTTGGAATCCAATTGGACCCGAAAATGAAATCCTAAACAAAATCAAATGGCAGGTCAGTGACAATATTAGTCGATTAGTGTTACAGATTAGTAGACTAGTAAGAAATCTAGAAAATTTCTTTACTCTCTGTTGCACAAAACTAGTCGACTACTGAGATTTGGTTAGTCGACTAGTATTTGGGTTAGTCGACTAATATGCTGTATCTGCTGCTTCGTTGCCCCAATCTCCAACATTGCTCCCTGCTCTTTCCCTATCTCCTTCTCTAAGGTACCCACCGGGCACAACGACGATGATGAGGCCGACAGTGGCGGTGAACAGCTCTGCTGCTACTGGTTTGCTGCTAGGCTGTTGCTGTCGTTGTTACGCTGCGATGGCGAGGAGGGTGGCGGGGACAGCGAGCAACCCTCGTCATCACCGGCTCCGTTGTCACTGCATGCCTGATGAGTGCTTAAAAGGAGGAGAGAGTGGGGGGGGAGGGGAGAGGAGAGTGGGAAAACAAAACTAAAAAATAAGTCGTCTTTGTCAGGGTTGGCAACCCAGAACAAAGGGGAAATTTTTTTTTGGCTTTCTCCGTTGTTGGGAACCTCGGATAAAGGAAAATAACTGAAAATTAAATGGCTTTGTCTAGGGTTGCCAACCCTAGACAAAGCCAAAATTACAAAATTAAAAAAAAATCTTGGTCCGGAGTTGGCAACCCCGGACAAAGAAATACACTGCAAAAAAAGAAGAAGATCCGTTCGGTGTTGTCAACCTCGAAAGAAGAAAAAACTGACCCCCGCTAACGCGGGCCCGCGCTGGCGGGACGAACCGTCCCATCACTGATGTGACTTATCAAAAGTTAATTTTTGGAATAACTTTTGGGAGGGGTAGATTTTTAGAAATATTTAAAAAATTCCCTTTTTTTCTTTTAGGAAACAGATACTCAGAAGGGTCCATCATAATTACGAGAAAAAATTTTCTATAAAGGAAGGAAAAAAAAAGGCTTTTCAGCATATAAAATCACATGTTCTATACATTTACTTTGTCTTTTACATACTTTCACATGTGATCTTGTTCTTTTAACCTTATCCCTTGTGCAGTTTCATTTTGCATGCCTTTGTCAAACTGGAACTTAATTAGTGTTTCCATTCAAAAAAAAAGAAACTTAAATTACTGTTGAAGTTTAATAAGTCAATCCACAGTTAAATTTAACTTTCATGCTTGATAATATAAAAACTGACTATGATGTTTTATTTTCTCCCTCGACATGCGAAAGTTGTTAGAGGTGAATTAGAGACTTTATGCGTAAATGCATTCTTAAAAAAACTTGTCCAGATTTCACTAATTTCAACTTATAGTTCTTTCTTATATAGAGACGTAACATAAAATTTTATTGATGTAATTTATATTATAGAAATATAAAAACATTAATACAAAACTTATAGCTCAAAAAAAATTACGAAATAGACAAACATGATTTCCAAACTCTACCAACATGATTCATGCATTGAACATTCTATTAATTTAAAGACACATGACAACCACCAAAAGAGAGAAAAGACAACAAGGCCTAGTTTCAGTGGCAAACATGCAAGAGCGAGTCGTAGGAGTCTCAAATTCAAGTCTCAATTACAGCTTCTATTCTGTAGAAAGAGGGAGAGAGTCTAATCAACAGATGAAGAAGAAATTGATACTAATTATATACAAACTCTTTCCATTAAAGATGTCAGATAAAAAAATTGCAGTTGACTACAGTCTACAAATGCCCATTAAATCAAAATCAAGTCTCAATTACAGTCACTGCTCTTGTTCAGTTTGATTGATTACCAAGAGTTAATGCTCACATATCTGTGTTGATATTCTAATTACCAAATCACACAAAGGAAGTAAAGTTGGAAGAATTGGCGTGAGTTATACGGCTTCTTGCATCCATAGATCAAAACTAGTTCATCTCATAGTCAGCATCACTTAAAATCGCTTGGTTCCCAACCTTTGCCATGAAACATTTTTGTTTCTAAATGGTCTAATGTAGGCACGATTTCAATGAAGCACCCAAAAGACCTCCATCTATGCTTCTGGTTTGGAGTCGTCGTCGGCAATTTATTTCGAACTTCATAAAAACTGAAGAAGACTATGGAGTTGAAACTGGAGAGAGGATTCAAAGCATGCACAAGGGAGAAGACACAATACGTTTCTTTTTTCCTTGAGGCAAACTCGGTCTCTTCTATTGCAAGAAAGTACAGGTGGTGTTATTTTCACTGAACAAGGAGAGGAAGTTGGAAGTGGAGAGAGTAGCAAAAATCTAAAACAATGTGAAGGAGGCAACTTGGTGGATTTCGCCACAGATAGGGGAGACATGTCTTAAAATTTGTGGTAAAAATTTTCCAGGCGCTTTTTTTTCAGGTGCGTTGAAGATTTACTTTATTTATAAATGAGAGAGAAAGAAATTGTTTGTTTTAAGAAATTAGGGTTTTTGCTAGCATTTTTCAAAAATAGATTGATTGTATAAAAACTTAAGAGTGGAAGGAAAAGGAATAGATCATACCTCCAGTCATATTAATCAAATTCAAATTCTTACTGTAATAAAATAAAAAACACTAGAATTTTGGGATTCGTTGGCTAGTCTATTCAAGACTTTACATTTATGGAAAAAATTTTCTTGTAGACTAGAGACTCCTATCTCTTAAGAATAATTTCACACTTGATTCTTCTTCCCATAAAAAAGGACAAATAAATGGGAGTAAAATGAGTAGTTGTTAATCCGCTAAATGTATCTCACATTTTAGGAAAAAGTTATCTGTTAGTGGGTTTTCTTTTAAATTTCAATGGGCCATAAAAACTGAAAAATGGTTATTTTATTTATCAAATATAATAAAATCCAACATTCTCCACTTGCCATATATAATATTAACATGTATTAAATTAAAAAAATAATACATGAATAAAATTTTTTCTTATATCCTTATACTCGAACAAATTTTTTTCTTATATCCTTATACTCAAACAATATGCGAACATGCAGCAAGTCCTCTCATGTATTATGAATCATGGCAGCAAGTCCTCTCATATATTACAGTGTAACTTTCTTATTTGAATGAGAACAATATGCAGGTCATATCTTTATGAATGAGCTTTCAAATGCTCATCCAAATATTTAAACATGTATATTGTCATTCTCTCAACTTTATTTATACAAATAGTAAATGAGAAGACAAATTTGAATCAATTAGAGTTTTCATATCGATCAAAAGCGATACAAACATAAAAAGTATCTCAATTACAAAATAGAACCGAGTTTTATATGCTTAACATGATCCTTATATGTCTTAGGTGGCAATCCTTTTGTCAAAGGTTCTACAATCATCAATCTAGTACTAATATGATCAATAGCCACCTTGTTTGATTTCACGTATTCTCGAAGTTTTAAATATTTTATGTCGATGTGTCTGTTCGACTTCCACTTTTATTATTCTTGACCAAAAATACTGCGCTTGAGTTGTCGCAATAAATCTTCAATGGCTTAGAGATTGAGTTAACGATCTGAAGCCCTGAAATAAAACTCCTTAACCAAATAACATGTGATGTTGCTTCAAAGTATGATACAAATTCTGCTTCTGTGGTTGAAGTAGCAACTAATGATTGCTTTACACTTCTCCAAAATATAGCCCCTTCAGCTAATAAGAAGACATATCCTGATGTAGTCTTCCTAGAGTCAGGTCCATCCAGCAAGGTCAGAATCAGAATATCCAACACTTTCATATGATCAGATCTCCTGTTTGTAAGCTTGTAGTCCTTGGTCCCTTGAAGGCATCACATGATTTTCTTACAGCTCTTCAAAATCTCAAACCTAGATTACATTGATATCTGCCTAACATTTGTACTGCATAAGCAATGTCAGGTCTTGTACATACTTGAGCATACATTAAGCTCCCAACTGCAGAAGCATAAGGAATATTTTTCATCTCCTCTTTTCAAATCATTACTCGAGCATTGTTTCAATCTAAATTTATCACCTTTAACAGTCGGTGCTAGACCAGGTGAATAATCTTTCATACGAAATCTCTCAAGAATTTATTGATATAAGTTTCTTAAGATAGTCATAATATCCCTTGAGATCCGTCTCTTTCAATCTTTATGCCAATAACATAGAGGCTTCACCCAATCTTTTATGTCAAACTGTTGTGAGAGAAATCTTTTCATTTCATGAGGTAAGCCCAAATCACTTGAAGCGAGCAAAGTATCATCCACATACAGAACTAAGAAAATTATTTTGCTCATATTGACCTTATGGTATATACAGTGATCCATAACATTCTCTATGAAACTAAATGAAGAAATATATTATGAAACTTTTAAACCATTGGTGGGAGGCCTGTTTTAGCCCATATATAGATTTTTTAAGCTTGCAAACTATGTGATCATTTCCATTTGAGATGAACCCTTCTGGTTGTTTCACGTAAACTTTTTCTTTAGATCTTCATTGAGGAAGGACGTTTTGACATCCATTTGATGTGGCTCCATACAAAATGAGCCATTAATGTCATGTTATTTTATATGTATCCTTCTTTGAAACAGGAGAGAATAATCAATTCTTTCTTGTTGAGTGAATTTTTTGGTTACAAGTCTTGCTTTATATCTTTCAACATTGCCTAAGGAGTCTATTTTAGTTTTAAAGTCTCAATTGTAACCAATGGCCTTTGCTCCTTTAGGTAATTTAACAAGATCCCAGACTTGATTATCATTGAATCCATCTCATCTTCATGGCATTGTACTATAATGTGGATTTACTTCCACTTATGGCTTGTGAAAATATAATATGGTCATCTTCAATATCAATGTCAATGTCAGATTCTTGCAGGTACACAATATAGTAAGAAGTAATTGTAGGTTTTCTTATCCTATTAGATCTTCTTAATGTTATATTAACATTCTCTTGTTGAGTAGATTGTAACTGGATCTATAGGAATATCCTTATATGGAGCGGTTCTTCAATAATAAGTTGTTCTTAGATTGTCAAATCTTGATGGCTATCTTGAAAAATAATTAGTTTATCTGAAATTTAGAAGTGATTTTAGAATTGTGATTTCCTCAAACACTAAGTTTTGAGGTTGATCACTCTTACTAATCACATCATTCTCTAAAAATTTTGTATTCTAAGATTTCACAATTCTTGTTGCATGAGGAAGACAATAAAATTTGTATCCGATAACTCTTCTACATAGTAATGAAATATCCATTGACTGTTCTTGAGTTTAACGTTTTCTCTTCTGGATCATAAACCTTAACTTTAGGTGGATAACACACATGTACATGCCTTAATCTTGGTTTCCAACCTTTTCATAACTCAAAAGGCATCTTGGAACTATCTTAGATGGAACTCTATTTAGTACATATGTCGCAGTTTTTAGAGCTTCACTCCACCAAGGATAATGAAAGGTTGGTGTTACTAATCATACTCTTCACCATATCTTTGAAGATCTGGTTTCGTCTTTCAGCCACAGTATATTGTGATGGTGAGCTTGGCGTTATGTATTAAGCAACAATGCCATGTTCTGTAGAAACCTCTCAAATGGACTCAGTAGTTGTCCTTTTTCATTATACCTACCATAACAGTCTCCACCTTTACCTGACTTCGCAATCTTAATTTGTTTATCCATTGTTTCTCTACCTCCACTTTATAGATTTTAAAAATATCTAATACTTCATTCTTGTCATATAAGCAGAAAGAGATATATATCGTGAGTAGTCATCGATAAAAGTGATGAAATATCTTTGACCATTCAAACACATTTCATAGGGACCGCTAATGTCAGTGTATCAGAACTCCTCCCGGCACCCTTTCTGATTTTGTTGGTCTGCTTTTCTTTTATATAGTCCACACAAGTACAAAATTAGTCAAATCAAGAGCCTCAAGGACTTCATCAGTTACCAATCTTTTAACTCTTTCAGTGGAGATATGACCTAATATTTTGTGCCACAATATGAAAGATTTCTCATTTATGACACTACGCTTAATGCCAACATTATCATGCATAGTCGTAAGCCTATAATAAAGAGAAGGATTTAAATAAAGTCTGAAAAAACGCATTATCCTATATACCATCACCAAAAATAATATTATCTTTTAACCAATGAAAGGAAGTACCAACGAAATTAAAACTGAAATAATAAAGTACAAGTCTTGAAACTGAAATAAGATTTCTAGGAAAAAATAGAACATAAAAGGTTCTTTGAGGTCTAATAAAAAGCCAGATCTAAAAACAAGTCTATAGGTATCAAATGCTTTCACAAGTAAACCTATCTGATTTCCTGAATAGATAGAACATTCACTTTTTGTTGGATTCCTTTGGTTTAAGAATCCCTGCATGGTATTGACAATATGAATTGTAGTAGCAGAATCAATCCACCAAGTGTTATGAGAAACATGAACCATATTAGATTCGTAACACATTAAAGAGATGAGATTACCTTTCTTTTCAAGCCAAGCCTTAAATTTGGACAATTCTTGTTCATGTATCCTTTCTTTTTGCTAAAGAAGTACTTGACAACGCCCTTATTAACCTGATTAAAAGGCGCCTTTGTCTTGCTTTTGCCTTTCTTGTCTGGTTTCTTTTCTTGAGTCGCCAAATGTTCATTTTCAATCCTTTTGATTCAATCTTCCTTCTTCTTGAAAACACAAGGTCAAAAGTTCATTTACTGACCACTTTTTCTTATGTGTGCTGTAGAACATCTTAAAAAGTTCATACTCAGACGGAAAGAGTTAAGGATGAAGTGAACCAGAAATGATTCAGATATCTCAATCTTCAATAATTTAAGTTGAGCAACAATATCCCTCATTTTCATTATGTGCTCACATAATCTTTTGGTGCTATTGAACTTCATGGAATATATTTTTATCATCAGGGTGCTAGCTAATGTCTTATCAGAAGTCTTAAACTATTCCTCAGTAGCTTTGAAATATTCACTTTACCACAATCAAGAATCAAACTGCGAATACTTTTCTAAATATAAGACTTAATAAATATCAAACTTAAGCGATTAGATTACTTCCAACGTTCATATGATGTTTTCTCAATTTGAGTGCTTGATTCAATGGGTATTGGTGGCTCATCCACACGAAGTACTAAATAAAGGTCCATACACCTAATGTAAGGAGAATTTTCTACTTCCAATCAATATAGTTATCACCATTCAGAAAAGGTATATGATATGAATCAAAATTTGAAATAGATACATATTGACCTATAAAATATATACGAGGCTTACTAAACATGCAATGAAGCAAAAACGGAAAAATTTACTCATGTAAATTAATCCAAACAAAAAAAAAAAATCAACACGTCATCCTACCGTTTCTTATGGGCATAGATTATGACAAACAATTTTTTTTTAAGGATTACTTTATAATGAGACTAGTATTTTATTTTTCATACAAAAATTTTCTAGACCTGTGGGCAACTAGAATTTTTTTTAACATAGTTCACTATCATATTCTAATTAAACACAAATCTAATAAATATCTCATGGGATTAATTACTATATTTTCATATTTAATTACAATTGTTGATGTCATAAATGTATGTGACTAAAGTTAATTTTTTTATCATCATAATCAAGAATGTTGTAGCAATTACTTATTTAATTAAATGTTACTTTAATATGACATCAAAATTGACTAAAAGTAATGCCAATCATGTATAAATAGTGATTTCAAATACTACTTATTTACTTAATCCATACATGCTGTTCATATCATTCAAAAATTCAATTTATCTCAAATAGATAAATATGAGAATTAAATAGCAAATTTATATCAAGTAGATAAATATGTTATTTTAGGATCTCATTACATATAACATCAAAATTGCAATATTACAGACTGATTTTGTAAACTTTGGATTGCATAAAAGATCCTAAATTAATTAGACTAATGCCATAAATATTAAATTTCTATAAAACTGCAGAAAATCCTTGGATTTAGATTTTATTTTCAAGAATTTAGATTTTATTTTCAGGATAGTCATAGAATATAAATTGCATTTGCATAAAGTCACTGAAATATAACTGTAAGCCCAAAATCTAAAGAGAATTAAGTTTTTGACATAATTCTATTTTATCAGGGATTCTAATATAAAAGAGAGTTAAAATTCTGCCATACTTATGATTGGATTTATCTTTATTCTCTAATAATTAATGAGATAAAATCCAACAAATATTCTATTAGATATGTTATCCAGTAAAGATATAATAAATTTTATTTTGCATTGCATAAAATTTCAGTCTGCTTATATAATAACTCTAAGCGCATGCAATCTATACAGAGTAATAACAAAAAAGAATAGAATTTTATCTTTCTATTTTCTTTATTTTATCTCAATTTTGTCTTATCACGTATGTTTAAAAAAAATAAAGATAAATTCAATCATGAAAGAAAGAAAATCAAATCCTTTCAATTAAACAAGAGATAATGATCAAATATATCAAGACTCTTGTTAATATTTAAAGAATCACGAGATTGAATTATACTTTCGCAAGATAACCAAGATTGAACCGATTGCTAAAGTAGAGATATTACTACGATACAAAATGTTAGCTAATTTCAAAATAAATTGATTGTATAGAAACTTAAGAGTGAAGAAATAGATCATACCTCCAGCTATAGCAATCAAATTCAAATTCTTATTGTAATAAAATAAAGAATACCAAAATTTTGAGATTCATTGGCTAGTCTATCCAAGGCTTTACATCCATGAAAAGATGAATCTCATAGACTTTCTTGTAGACTAGAGCACTATCCCTTAAAAATAATTTCACACTTGATTTCTCTTTCTATCGAAAAGGACATCTAAGTAGACGTAAAATGGGTAGTTGTAACTTCACCTAATGTGTCCCACATTTAGAAAAAAATTACTTGTTAATGAGTTTTTCTTTAAATTTCTAATGGGCTATAAAAACTAAAAAATGGTTATTTTATTTATCAAATAAAATAAAATCCAACAGCCTTGACCCTTATTATTTCTTTTGCCTACTGAAAGAGGAGTTCCCCCTAAGACTGAAGAGATTCTAGTAAGCATCTCTACAATCTTCTAAAGGAAAGGAAACTCTTGTCCTTTGAAAGAAGTAACCAAGAATAATTGAACTAGGTAGGCTTGGTCGATTTCTTAATCTCCTTTCCTCAGAAATCTTTACTCTCTCTCTCTCCCCCGGTGCAAGGGAGTTAAGGAAACTAGAGGAAATTTCGAGGGGAAACTATAGCTGTTGTGAATGTAAAAAATGTATTCTTCATATCAATATCTTAGCTGAGATAAATGAGTGTGCATCCATTGAAAGTGCTTGGCATAAGGCGTATTTATAAGAGAAAATGTGAAACTTAAGTCATATGAGTGGATTTAATGAAATATGGTGATGAGAATCAAGAGATCTAAGTATCTTAGGTGATTGTAATTGTATTATGAGAGGAAAATTATGAGATCCTAATTTATTGACGATGACCAAGAATTCATGCATAGGTAAGGAAGGA
>JAVJIF010001268.1:0-186355 GCA_038442645.1 Agave tequilana
TGATTAGTATCCAATATTGCATATTTTACATCATAATCCCCATGCATATTACAAATAAATAAGTGATTTTTACTCCTCTTCTCTACATATTTGCAGGTACATACTTAAAGGAGAGTTAGCCAATTAATTACCTTAATTAGCAATAATTAAGGTGATTAATTAAAAGATTAAAGATAAAGCCAAATCTAAATCCAGATCCAGAGAGATCCTCGCAACAAATGAAGATTCTGGATATACCACGTGGCCAAACTAACTCTCAACAAACTCCAACAGAAAATCCAGATCACGGCCCAGATCTTGCCGCGGGGCGCGGCATGGGCGCGGCAAGATCCTGGCCGTTGAGCCCCGGATTTTGTGGCAACAAACTTTGATCTCGAAGCTTCTCATTTCTGCTATAAATACTGGACCTTCACCTGCGAGCTGAGACTGATCAGAGAAGGAGAGAGGTTTAGTTCATAGTTTTGTATTTTGATAGTTTTTGTTTAGGGTTTTTAGCTCTCTACGATCTTCTTCTCCCTAGATTTCATTGCAAGAGAGAGTTGTATGAGAGAGAGAGCTTGTATCAACAAGGAGTGACAACTTGGAGCTATACAAGGATTGATCCATTCTCATCTACTCTACTTGAGCTTGATTCTAGTTTGTTTTCTTTCCTTACTTGCTTTGTTTACTTTCTAGCAATTTATTCATGTTTAGCTTTTCTTTTGTAATGGTGTGTAGCTAATTCTTTCTCCATGAACTAGCTAACTACTACCTTGCTAACTTCTAACTCATGGGTGATTGCTTTACTTCATCTTGCAATTTGTATGGTTTTCTCTTCTCCGATGGGTTTCTTTTCATTTCTTGGCAAGATCTTGTTGTAATTCTCCATATGATTCATGTGTGCCTCACTTGGAGCCTAGTCTTCGAACTAGTGCCTTGATGGAACATGGAGATGGAAGCACCAATATGCTATTTGATGTATAACTTCACTACTTCCATTAGTGAATGTTGTATGTTATTCATTTGCATCACTTGAGTGTAACTCTTTTGATTCCATTAGTGAAAGTCTATTTGTAGGCCTATGACCATCTATGGAGGTTACAAGACAAGTCCAAGAATGAATCCCCATCATCCAAGTGAGAAAGTAATTAGACCACAAGCAAGACGTATTCATGCCGATGAATCAACATGAGGCAGCATCACTATCACGGAGTTTAGTAAGTCTTTAGCAAGGTAGTTAAGGTTAGCTAGTCATGGTTTTATTTCAATCAATCTTTTCTAGAGTTTTCTTTTCTTTTAGTGTGAATACAACAAACCTCTTCTTGATTTGTTTTCACTTACCACCATGAACATATCCATACACTCTTTCATTCATTTCTTTGTATTTTATTCATTCTTTTAAGCAAGAGAAGAATTCTCGTTTCCTTTTCTCACGTGTATCGTAACGCTTCTACGCTAGCTCTCCTTGTGGTTCGACTCGGTATAGCTTTATGCTATAGCGGAAGATTGGAACAAGGTATATCAATTACATATTTGAAGTAAACAAGATCCAAAGGTGAACTCTAAACATTGAACCATTTCTTTAAATACCTAAACTTGTGCAAAGACTTCACGTACCTTGGTTTTGTACCGACCAAATTTTTGGCGCCGTTGCCGGGGAGAGCGACGGTATCTTTAAAAGTGAGAAACTAAACGATACTTCTTCTCTGTTGCAGGTACAGGAGAAGACAACAGGAAAATCTTCATTGCAGTCACATATAAGTGTGACCTGGGCATCTGCTCAAGAAAGCAGAGCCCAGGATCCCTCCAAAGTGCCGCGGATCCACAAGATTTGCCGTGGAAACGCGGCACAGAGGAGTTCATTACTGACAAGTTTTCTGCAGGGGCTTCAGATCTGCAAAATACATCTACTGCTATACTTTAAATCCTGTATTTTTCACCAGATACCTGTTTAATTAATTCAACAGTAAAAAATTGGTTGTAATTGTTAAAAATTGTTAGACATTTGCATTTTAGGCACGTGTCTTTCAATTCTTTACTTTTACTGTTGAAGAGTGCGGGGAACAAGGTACGTAATTCATTGCATATAGACTAGGACTCACTCTTTGTTTGATTTATCTTACTTGGAGTGAACCTTGTTTGTTTCTATATCGTACACTTGCACAATCAATTTTAAGGGCAATACCTGTAAATAAGATAAGGTGGGGAGGTCATTACCCTTTCCTTAGCCCGGAAATCATATTCCCAAGCACTCACAATCCTAAGCTTGTAAATAAAATTTGATAGACGTTGGCCCTAGGGACATCCGGACTCACTTAGGAGATTATCCTAAGGGGGAAAAGTGTTGGAAATTGATTTCTGTAAAATCGGTGTCTAGGAAAGGGGTTGAGGGCCGAAAGCCCGAAGGTTGCTGGTTACTTAATTAAGGAACGTCTTCGGACGGAAAACCTCCCACCAACCTTACCCTTCCCTGGCTGATTTGCTTATAGTCAGAGTCTACACCAAACCTCCTGTGGACAGTCTATTTAGGAGTCATCTAGGACCAGAAACTCTAGACAAGCTTGGATTGATTTTTTCTTTTGTTGTTTGTTATTTTTCTTTTTCGCTGGTGTGATCGGTGCACGTTGTTTGTGATTGTATATACGATAGTGGTTTTGTGATCCTAACTCTACACTTGCACTTACACATCCACTTCACATCATGACCAACAACGTCTCACTTCAGGATCGATTTTATCCGATTCGCACCTCCATTCCTTCATGCATTCTTCTCCCCGAGAGCCAAATGGAAATCACTTCGAGCTGAAACCACAATTCATTAGTACACTTCCCCACTTCCATGGTTTAGAGTCTGAGGATGCGTACCTCTTTATTCGTGAGTTTGAAGAGGTATGCCAAATGATGAGAATTTCCCAACTGTCTGAGGATGCTGTTAGGTTACGGTTCATACCGTTTGCACTTAAGGATTTAGCTAAGAAATGGCTTTATAATCTTCCTGTCAGTTCCATATCTTTATGGAGGATTTTGTTAAAGTCTTTCTTAAGAAATTCTATCCTATCCACAAAACAGCCCTCATGAGAAAAAAACATAATGCAATTCAAGCAGGAAACAAATGAACCTTTCTGGAAGTATCTTGAGCGTTTCAAAGACCTTCTTGCCCTGTGTCCCCATCACGGCATAGAGAAATGGCGTCTATGCCAGATTATCTATGATGGATTAGATTACCAAACGAAAACACTTTTAGAATCCATGTGCCAAGGGAATTCTTGAAAAAAGATGAACATCAGGGGTGGGATCTCTTTGAAACCCTAGCTGAGAAAACCATTCAGTGGGAGTCATGCCCTGATAGACCGACTCCCACCACTTCCAGAACTGGTACACACTCCAAAGAATCCTCTCTAGCTGCAGAAACCAAGATCACACAATTAATGAAGAGGATAGAGTTGCTTGAGTTAAAAGGGAATTCTGTGGTCAACCAGGTCAACCCATTGCCTTTGATTGGACCAGGTTGCACCAACTGTCATGACCTTAGCCATGTTGTTGAGGAGTGTCCATTATCTCAGCTCCACTCATATCAGGAGAACATGAATGCTGTATTGACCAGACCCAATCATCATCCATACTCCAACACTTACAATTCAGGATGGCAGAACCATCCAAATTTTCCATGGAGTCAGTCTGGTCCTGAGCATCATATGCTACCACTTCCATATCCATACAATGCTCAGTTTCATCCATCCAGTTTCGATCAGAATTCACTGTATGTTCATCCATCTCAAAGTCCACCACAGTCATATCAGTCTTATCAGAATCCTCCACCATTCTACCAATCACAATTCCAATCTCCATATCCTCAACATCCACCCCAAAATAATTCCGAAATATCTGAGTTGAAACAAATGATAGAAACCTTAACAAAAACCAGCAGCAGGAGTTGAATGAAATGAAGGTCCAAATTGGGCAATTGGCTGAGAATCAAAGAAATTTGTTCCCAAATCAGCCATTGCTAAATCCCAAAGTTGAAAATTCAAGACCCAGTCACTGTCATGCCATTCATACCCTAAGATCTAGTAAACAAGTTGACAATAAGGTTTCTAGTCCACAATCTCATTCAGTACCAAAGCCAACACCTCATGTCCCAATACAACCAACTTTTGACAAACCATCCTCTAGTGCAGAGCCATCCACATCTCAAGCCAAGGGGAAAGAGAAGGTAGATGAGCAACCTTATAAGCCTAGAGTACCATATCCAAATAGGCTTCTAAATAACAAGTCAAATGCTCACATGGAGAAAATAAAAGAAACAATAATAAGGTCCAAATCAATGTCCCTCTTCTTGATGCCATTCAACAAGTGCCATCATATGCCAAATTTTTGAAGGAAATGTGCACCAAGAAGAGGAAGACCCAAGTCCCTAAAAAGTCTTCCTTGCATCATCCATTAATGAGTTGCTCACTGGTCCAATTCCTGTTAAGTACAAAGACCCAGGGAGCCCCACCATTTCATGCATCATAGGACAGACTACAATAAATAGGGCACTTCTTGATTTAGGGGCCAGCATTAATCTCCTACCTTTCTCTGTGTACCAACAATTGGGGTTAGGTGATCTCCTCCCAACCCAAATGACTATCCAATTGGCTGACCGCTCTGTTACTAAACCCAAGGGGGTAATTCAAGATGTCCTTGTCAAAGTTGGAGAATTCTTTTATCCTGTTGACTTTGTTGTCCTTGAAACAAAACCAGTGTCAAATTCCAATCAAAGGGCACAAATTCCTGTCATTCTGGGACGACCATTCCTGGCTACTGCAAATGCAATCATCAATTGCCGGAATGGATCAATGAGGTTGACTTTGGTAACATGACACATGAACTCAATGTCTTCCACACACAGCCTCACAAACAAAAAATCAAACATTTGAGGTTAGCTTTATTGAGGACAATTGTGAGGATTCAAAATGAGTCACAATTCTGTGATTCTCTTCAAGAACCTCCAATTGATATATCTTTTGAAGACTTGTTTGCTGATGAGATCATGTGTTTAGATGAGTCAACTCGGGGTAAATTAGCTGATTGTCCACTTCCGGATGTTGACTTAAGCTTTGAAGAATTATATGGAGAAGAGTTAATTTCTAAACACTGGAAGCGATGAGATTCTGAGTGAGAGTGGTGATAAGGACTTTGTTTGTGAACGATGTGGTGGAATGAGTATGAATGAAAATAACAACCAATTGAAACTGGAAACACCTAGGGTTAGAATAATTCAGACCGTTTCCCAATGGAGCTCAAGAAAGAGAACACATTGGAACGATGGGAACGGGCCAGAGGGAAGCGACCAAAAGCCCAGGTGAGAGTTACACTTGTATATTCCTTGTAAATAATTCCTTCCCCTTCCATTTTGTTTCATGCATACATATATCATAATGCATTGAGGACAATGCATGAAATAAGTGTGGGGGAGGGTTTACTACATAGGATCATAGGATTTTCAATTTTTTTAGGATTTTCATTTTCTTTTTAGGTTTTTATTTTCTTTTAGATTTTACCTTTCTTTATAGGTTTTCTATTTTCTTTAGATTTTACTTTTAAAATAATAAAAATAAAAATAAAAAAACTTTTTTGAAATAAGAGATAATGTTTTGTTCTATTTTTAAGAAAATTAAGATGTATCTTAGAGATTAAGAAAGCCTTAATTATGGCATCTTAAACCTAGTTGAAGTAATAGATCTTGTTTGAAAATTATAGGCTAAGTAAGTAAAATTGGTGAGATATTTTTATCTTGAATTTTTGCCTTAGATAAATATGCACTTTACACTTACACATTTCATGGGATGGAAACAAAAAAACCAAAAATGCCATATAAATAAATAAGAAAAAAAAAAGAAAAAAATATATATAAATAAAAGATCACTTATTAAGCTGGGAAATTGTGCCTCAAGAAGCATGATGACTCACGCCTAACAGTGATCTCACTTATTAAGCTGGGTAATTGTGCCTCAAGAAGCATGATTATTCACGCCTAACGGTGATTAAGAATAATCCCTTTTAGTTTGTGTGGCCTTTTTCACTCGAGTCCTTAAACCCGAGGGATGTTTCCTCATCTGGTGCCCTAAGACCATCTGGTTTGGGAGTCATCGGTTATAGGCTTGCTACATGGGTGAATTAGAAAGCCTAAAAACTAAGGAAGAAAAAGGAAAAAAAAAAAAAAGAATATATATATATATATAATAATAAATGGCTTGATGGTTGGAGTTGAAATCCCAGAAATCTCCACTGTGCACGGTGTGCATATTATCTAGGTTTTATGAAAGATAAAATATTCAATCCAATTTTGAATTCTTACCTTAATTAAAAACAAGATCTTGCATGGATACTAAGTTTAAGGAAGAATAATTATAGGTGGACTTATGACCTAGGATCACTTATATTTTTGCAAAAATAGTTCGTAAACTAGTCTCTTATTCAAAATGCATTTTCAAAATACTAACATTTGTCTTCTTTCTTTATGGATTTTGTGGGTGTAATCCGCTGAAAACCCTCAGGAGACAACACTCCTCCTCTAGGGTAACCTAGAGGTTTAACGGCTTGTTGCACATGCTCAGTGCAATCGCGTCACCTGCGAAAGTGGTGCAATAAAATTTGTAGCTTAGATTTCTTTTCTTTTCTTTGTTTTGCTCGGGACGAGCAAAAAGATAAGTGTGGGGGTGTGATTAGTATCCAATATTGCATATTTTACATCATAATCCCCATGCATATTACAAATAAATAAGTGATTTTTACTCCTCTTCTCTACACATTTGCAGGTACATACTTAAAGGAGAGTTAGCCAATTAATTACCTTAATTAGCAATAATTAAGGTGATTAATTAAAAGATTAAAGATAAAGCCAAATCTAAATCCAGATCCAGAGAGATCCTCGCAACAAATGAAGATTCTGGATATACCACGTGGCCAAACTAACTCTCAACAAACTCCAACAGAAAAATCCAGATCAACGGCCCAGATCTTGCCGCGGGGCGCGGCATGGGCGCGGCAAGATCCTGGCCGTTGAGCCCCGGATTTTGTGGCAACAAACTTTGATCTCGAAGCTTCTCATTTCTGCTATAAATACTGGACCTTCACCTGCGAGCTGAGACTGATCAGAGAAGAGAGAGAGTTTAGTTCATAGTTTTGTATTTTGATAGTTTTTGTTTAGGGTTTTTAGCTCTCTACGATCTTCTTCTCCCTAGATTTCATTGCAAGAGAGAGTTGTATGAGAGAGAGAGCTTGTATCAACAAGGAGTGACAACTTGGAGCTATACAAGGATTGATCCATTCTCATCTACTCTACTTGAGCTTGATTCTAGTTTGTTTTCTTTCCTTACTTGCTTTGTTTACTTTCTAGCAATTTATTCATGTTTAGCTTTTCTTTTGTAATGGTGTGTAGCTAATTCTTTCTCCATGAACTAGCTAACTACTACCTTGCTAACTTCTAACTCATGGGTGATTGCTTTACTTCATCTTGCAATTTGTATGGTTTTCTCTTCTCCGATGGGTTTCTTTTCATTTCTTGGCAAGATCTTGTTGTAATTCTCCATATGATTCATGTGTGCCTCACTTGGAGCCTAGTCTTCGAACTAGTGCCTTGATGGAACATGGAGATGGAAGCACCAATATGCTATTTGATGTATAACTTCACTACTTCCATTAGTGAATGTTGTATGTTCTTCATTTGCATCACTTGAGTGTAACTCTTTTGATTCCATTAGTGAAAGTCTATTTGTAGGCCTATGACCATCTATGGAGGCTACAAGACAAGTCCAAGAATGAATCCCCATCATCCAAGTGAGAAAGTAATTAGACCACAAGCAAGACGTATTCATGCCGATGAATCAACATGAGGCACGCATCACTATCACGGAGTTTAGTAAGTCTTTAGCAAGGTAGTTAAGGTTAGCTAGTCATGGTTTTATTTCAATCAATCTTTTCTAGAGTTTTCTTTCTTTTAGTGTGAATACAACAAACCTCTTCTTGATTTGTTTTCACTTACCACCATGAACATATCCATACACTCTTTCATTCATTTCTTTGTATTTTATTCATTCTTTTAAGCAAGAGAAGAATTCTCGTTTCCTTTTCTCACGTGTATCGTAACGCTTCTACGCTAGCTCTCCTTGTGGTTCGACTCGGTATAGCTTTATGCTATAGCGGAAGATTGGAACAAGGTATATCAATTACATATTTGAAGTAAACAAGATCCAAAGGTGAACTCTAAACATTGAACCATTTCTTTAAATACCTAAATCTTGTGCAAAGACTTCTTGTACCTAGGTTTTAACCGATCAAATTCGACCAAGAAATATTTGAAGATTTCTTTCTTCGGGCTCTAATAGCCCAAAAGCAATGCGACAATACCACAAAGTCTTTTCAGGGATCTGCTCTCAAGTCTTTTCGGAGACTTCTCCAAAAGTGGCAGCGTAATTACTCACAACATAAACAGTACCATGTTCGGTGAGGTTTGAAAAACCTCCAGTGTAGCCCGCACGACCCGGATCAATGTCTCTCAGTAGACCTGCAGGGCCAGTATGCTAACTCATAGACAAAATGAAGATGAGGGCCAATCCCGCCATCTCTCTCCTCTCCAAACTCCACAATTTTAGGTTGCCGAGGGTTCTCAGTAGCCCCTGAGACTCAACTGAAATGCTGAACATCGTCGAAGGCGTCGTGTCTATTAACAACAAATTGAAGATTATGCAATTATAATCTATTTTGCAGATACAGAACGCATGGCTCAGACCCACGTTTCTTTGAAGCAACACGAGACCCGCATTCTTCAAACGCGCATCTCAACGCCTGAATGCGAGATCCGCATTTTTATTTCAAAACGCGAGACCTGCGTCCATGCAGACACAGAATGCGAGGTCCAGACTAGCATTTCTTTGAAGCAACACGAGACCCGCGTTCTTCAAACGCGCGTCTCAATGCCCAAGCGCGAGATCCCCATTCTTGTTCCAAAACTCAAGACTCGCGTCTAATCTATGCCAGAATGCGACTCTCGCATTCCTACTACTCAATACGAAGTTCACGTTCTGAAGCAGACTCTGCCAAAATGCGAGGTTCAGACCCGTTTTTCATCACAAGCACGCAAGGTCCGCGTTCAGTTTGGTAAGTCCTTGAAACATATTGAATTAAAAAGCCCTCACCCCAAAAGATTTGAGGCTAGTCCCTTGGATACTCCTACAATGGATCTAAGAGACTACTTGATAAAGAAAAAGAGTATCCATAAAATCACTTTCCAATACTGTTGTGAACAGCTCATCACGACAGTACTTGTTTGGTCTAAAAACTAAAGCGAAGTGGTAGGCAGTGCAAGGTACTCAATGCTACTGCTATAGCAAGTGCAAGGTACTCAATGTTATCACTATAGCAAGTGGCTATGCGGGTCGTGATCCACAAAGAGGGACTAGCGATGGAAGTTTTTTGTAAGTTCTCTTTTAAGTTACAAAATAATTAAAGTTCTTCTCTTGTTCTTTAAAAGAAAAGGAAAATAAGTTATGTAATTTGTGAAGAAAGTGTTAGATTGAGAAGGTGCAAAATAGAAATAATTTTATATAAATAAATTAAAAGGAGTGAATAAATGAGTTGGGAGATAGTAGTGATCTAAACTAAAGGATTAAAAGAAAGAAAGAAAAACTAAAGGAACTTACCTACCTCTTTCGGTTGATGACTTACCTTGGATCGTTGGCACATTTATCTTGCCTCAGAGGCGATCAATGCATAATCCATAAGATCCAGCTTAGTCCCCATTCGCATATATCATCAAGATGAATAAGAATGAAATGATACAGAATTTGAGGAGGAGATCATCATCATGAAATATCGGTGGCAAACACATAACAAGGCTATACTGATGCTACTAGATCGCTTGGATACTCATCAAAAAGTAGCAGAGATAAAGTAGAACAAAGAAGAAGAATATAAAAACAAAGAAAAATATAAACAAGATATCTTTTTTTGCCTGTAGTAACGATGGAAGAAAGGAGGAGGTTACATCAGTGTCGCTTTCAACATAAATCTCTCTCTCTTACTTACATGAATCTCAGTCTAACTATGCTTACAAAGAAATAAAAGTTACATTAAAAGAAATAAAAAACCTACATTAACCTAGAATGAAAGCTAGCCTTAGAATCCTTCTCTGTCTAATCACTTCTTTCTTCAATGAATTTTCTGATATTTATAGGCAAAAACCCAGAGGGGAAGGAGTGAGGAGATAAGGGGAGAAAACACTCCCCTTATCTCCATGAAATGGCCGTGAAAACGCGGCTTTTGCCAAATTTTCGCAGCTTGGATGTGGCCATCTGGCCACATCTGGGGAGCGAGTGTATCCCTTTTGATTTTATTCCCTTTGTCCAGCTAGATTTCCTATTTGATCTCTGGTTTTGATCTGATCTTTGGTGATCCTCAAGCTAACCGATTTGGATCCATATAAATCTGGATTAACTGGTTTTATTTGATGTGATCCTTCCTAATATGCTGTAACACCCCGCTCCCGGAATACGTACTTAGTTGCGTATTCAGGTTTCCCGATCGTATTTTTCGATTTGCTTCCATGTTTGTTTTGTATTATGAATTCCTTATATGATTGTTTTGTCTTGGATTTGGATTCGTGGATTCGGAGTCAACCTTAGTTTGAACCGAAGGCCCGATCCCAGAGTATTGCTCGGTTTGGACATTCTGGTATTCCGATTTGACCGGTTTCAGTTTTAAACATCGTTTTCCAATATTCCGGATTTATATGATTTTCTGGAATTTTCCTGGATTAAGTTGTAAATCTTCAAAACCGGTGTCGGCCAGTACCGTTGACCGATTCCCGGATTTTTAATTTACAAACGGTTTGGAATTTCTAAAAAGTGCCTTTTGACATTATTTCTTAAAATCATATTTTCTATCCAAATGCATTTTCTGGGATTTATCAGATTTTATCAAAATCCGGCCAATCCGTGTAGACCGAGATTGACGGTTAACTTCTGGATTTTTATCTTTAAAATGAGATTGAATCCTTGAAAACCGATTTCACCAAAAATCATTTTTTAATATTTATGATTTTTGAGAATTTTTGGGAAACTTTCCGAGTTACTTTATTTTTGGACCTTTTCCGGAATTTTTGGTATTTTCCCAGTTACCGAGGAATTGCCCCATATATTCCACTTTGTCTTTCCCCATTCTCTCTCCCTTCTCAAACGCGGATCTCACCTACCTGGGATCCTGCATTTATTGTGAAGATCCTCCCCATGTTGCATTTAGTGCACTTCAGATCAAATCCCATCAAGTCATCATACTTTCTCTCTCCTCTGTCAAAACGCAGCCTTCATGTTTTCCCTGAACGCAGCTTTAATTACTGCGTTTAGCCCATTTTGGCCTAAACGCAGAAGGGTGCTGCGTTTGAGTGAGGGAAACGCAAGATTCTTCTCCCTTGCTTCTTTATGTTAAAGAGTGTGCAACATTAGTTTATTCATATACCTTTATCTTACCCCATTCCTTTCTCCCTCTTCATTTATTGCTTCTCTTCCAAAAAGTCTTCTCCTAGATATTCCAACCCTTTCTCATCATCATAACCGGCCAAATGGCCAAGAGAGATACCTAAAACCCAATTTTATAAATACCCCCTCTCCTTTATTTATTTGCATCACCTTCACAATCCAAATCCTATAAATACCCCCTCTCCTTCTCTCTCTCTTCATTTTACTTCTTCTTCTTCTTCTTCCTTGCTTCCTGCAGCCTCCAACAGAGAAGCCACCAAGAGAGCCTCCTCCTCTTGCTCCCTTTGTCCACCATCTCCACCTCCATATACACCACTTTAGCCATCACCAAGTATACCACCTTCAACCTCCCTCCATCACTTCGTGAAGACCGGCCACTCCTTTGGATTGTGGCCGTGTTTCTTCTCCGGCGGCAAGACTTAGGGCCGGTACCCTCCTTTTGGATTGGGGCCGAACTTCCCTTCGTTGGACGCAGCAAGGATTGTTCTTAGGCGAGTGATCTCGCTTTTCCTCTTGATTTCCTACTGGTTATGCGAGTGCTTTTCCTCGCCAAAGACTTGGCTAACTTGTATATGTATATCAAACAGATTACAACCCTTAAAACTGTTTCTGCTCACTGTTTTACAGCATTAGTCGACTTGACCCCATCATAAGTCGACTAAACCCCTTGAAACGCAGCCTGATTTCTGGTGACGCAGTTCTATTAGTCGACTACCCTATTGACCTAGTCGACTAACTCTTCTCTTGAGACGCAGTTCTTTGAAACGCAGACTCCTTTAGTCGACTTGCCCCTCGCGTCCAGTCGACTAACCCTCTTCTGAAGACGCGGTTCTTTGAAACGCGGACTTCACCAGTCGACTAACTATTATTCCTAGTCGACTAACGCAGCTCCCTTGAAACGCGGCTCTTTGAGACGCAGCCTTGCCCTAGTCGACTAACCCAAACGCCCTAGTCGACTAACTTTCCTCCCCAAACGCAGCTCTCCCAAACGCAACCTAGCAAGTCGACTTGTCTCTTATCTACAGTCGACTAATTCCCCCTTAAGTCGACTACTTAGTTTCCCTAGTCGACTAACCTTGGCTGCCTGCTGTGATTGATCACCTCCTTGAATATGGACTTTATCCTCGGGACTTGTATTATATATTATGATATTTTCATGACTTGTTACCTGCCAATTATCATCATCCTGTCATGCTATCACTTGACACCCAGCATGATCTACTTGACTGTGATTATCATGTTTACGGGAATCTTGCCTTGTTATCCTGTATGGAACTATGTGCCACACCATACTCGGTGGGGGTGGGGCCACCTCTTGAATCTGTAGGGCCATTTTCCTGTCATGACCAGTTATTCCCGAAATCTGATATAAACCATAAAAAGGACAACTTGCACGGGAATGGGAGGAAGTGATGGATGCCGGAATGATGCCTTGCTTATAGTAATGGAATAAAATAAATACTGACGGTTCGTGTTAGGGGGATTTAAGGCCCTCAGGAGATGCGTGTTAGGGGGATTTAAGGCCCTCAAGCTGGTCCCGGGTGTACGGGAACTACTATAGAAGCGCCATCAGTTCTTCATCATCTTCCAGTAACAACCCTCGGCTTGCTTATATATGGATGTATGTGTGTTGGAATGTACACCAGGACACATACCTAGATATATGGGTCAGGCGAGTAATAATAATAGACTCCTGTCATGCCCGTTATGATACCTGTTATGATTCCTGTTATGATACCTGTTATGATTCCTGTTATGATACCTGTTATGATTCCTGTTATGATGCCTGTTATGGACTCCTGTTTTGTGCTCCTGTCATTCCTGTTATTACTCCTGTTACGCCTGTTATGAACTCCCATTATGCTTGTTATGATTCTGGTTATTCTTGTTATGAACTCTTATTATGACTACTGTGTGGTTTGCAACTCTGGTTCTATGTGCTTGGATCATGATGATATGAGATAAAGGTATATAGATGAGGGTTTCCTTGTTTGGATTATTCCTTCGATGTGCTAGTCTCATGGAGCCGTGACCTAAGCTTGTACAATCGGTTTTGCTCGTAATCGGGTTTTATATCGGATTTCCTGTTTTATCATGATTATGTTATGCCTGTTCATATCTGCTATACTTGTATTCTAACTCTCCTGTCTTCTGTACTCGATATCACTGTTATATACACACTTGTGCTCATCCTGGCTCGCCACCTGGCTTTTACTTCACCACTCGTCTGGGGAGTTTCATCTGACTCCCCTGGATTCTCATGTCCAGGTTCTGGAGCTTGGAGCGTGTGGATCCTCCCTGTTACTGATCAGAGTAGCGCAGCGGTAGCGTGGATCTCCTGCTGACCGTCCTGAGCTCTATCCTTCCAGGCCCCCTTGTGCGGCTCTAGAGTTTTCCTGTTATGACTCTGAGCCCGTTTTTGTACTGTTCATACTTGTACACCTCTTTGTATTCTCGCAATTGCGCATGTCAGTGATGTAATATTCATGTAATATTGGATCACCTCTGGTGATAACTTTGTAATTGTACTCATATGTTGGAATGTATAATGCACCACTTGCTTCCGTACTCTGATTCTTGCCTGTACTGATGCTTAGCGTATATACGTGAGGGTACTTCTGACCTGCGTATATACGTCGCAGTAACGTCTCCGTACCCGCCGGATCGGGGCGTTACAGGGTGGTATCAGAGCCAAGGTTCAGCTTAGGCTCTTACTTCCTCAGTACGTCCAGATGGCAAATTAATGGTAAAGAAATTTGCAACTGGAATGCATGAGTCCTGGTTATACAATCCAACTACAAGTGCAAAGTTATCTCTCTCTTTCTTCTGATCCATTCCTTGTATCCTGAGACCCTTCAATCTTTTACCTTCCAGTTTCTTCTTGTTACCCACTTCAACCAACTCAAATATAGAAAGACGGGGAACACGCAGTGGTCCTAATACCTCTCAAGATGGACCCAACAGAGACAGTGATGGTATGATGAGGATACTTCAAGGGATGATGCAGAATCAACAGCAGCAGACAGAGCTTCTACGTCAAGGACTATTGGTTGCACCCCGAGAACAGCGGCCAGGCAATGTGTCAGATTTCAGGAGATTACAGCCGGCAATCTTTTCAGGCACAGAGAAGCCCCTGGATGCAGAACAGTGGCTGATAGACACAACGGATCTTTTGAAGGCGGCCCGAGTCCCGGATGAGAACCAAGTGGAAGTGGCTAAGATACAGCTGAGAGATGTGGCCAGAACCTGGTGGTTGGCAGAAGAAGCAACACTGGAGAAACCTATTACGTGGGATCAATTCTCAAAGGGTTTCTATGAGAGATTCTTCCCTGCAACAGCTCAGAAAGAAATGGAAGAACAATTCATCCGGCTACAGCAGCGTAACCGGTCAGTGGATGAATATGCTGCCGAATTCTTGAGGCTCAGCAGATTTGCTCCCTACATGGTGTCAGACGAAGAAAAGAGGGCGAGCAGGTTTCAACAAGGGCTGAAGATGGATGTCCAGATGTTTCTTATCCCTCAACAGCTGAAGACATACTCTCAGGTTCTCTCCATTGCCCGTGAAGTAGAAAGGGGACTGGAGAAGAAGAGTGAGAACCAGGTGCAGAGCAAGTCAGTGAAGAGGCCTTTTCAGTTGATGAATGAGGAGGATACAGTTAGGACAACACATGGTCCGATGATCAAACGACCATTCCAACCTTCTCTCCCTCAAATTATATGCAATTTCTGCCACAAGCCTGGACATTATAGGAAAGACTGTCGAATGGCTAACGGACTGTGCTTAGCCTGTGGAACGGGAAGTCATGCAATAAAGGATTGCCCGTTCAGAAAGTTTGGAAATATGGCACCAATCAGACCAGTACTTCCAGCCCCACCTCTTCCAGCTCCATCACTGAGAAGGAATCCAGAACCCGTGGACCGAAGAGCTCCATTTCCGCCTCAGCAACATGATCACCCACAGAGAGGAGCAAGACCCAGAGCAGATTATGGCAGGGCCAAGTTCACAACATGGCAGCAGAGGTATCAGATGAAGCAGCAGCGGAGTATGAGGCTCAGTACCTGGAACAGGAACCTTGAGGATGTCACTGTAACAGCAACCCCCTGACCTTTTGTATTTTGAGTTGGTAATCCTTCATGGATATTCCTCCTTATCCTGTTCTCATTGTCCATTCTGGTCCTTCCTGTGTTCATTTTAACCCTATTTTGGTTTTTCGAAGCCTTTGTTTCCACCCTTGTCCTCCTTGTGTTCAATTTGCCCCTTATCGAAATTGCGAGGACGCAATTTTTTGTAAGGTGGATGGATTGTAACACCCCGCTCCCGGAATACGTACTTAGTTGCGTATTCAGGTTTCTCGATCGTATTTTTCGATTTGCTTCCATGTTTGTTTTGTATTATGAATTCCTTATATGATTGTTTTGTCTTGGATTTGGATTCGTGGATTCGGAGTCAACCTTAGTTTGAACCGAAGGCCCGATCCCAGAGTATTGCTCGGTTTGGACATTCTGGTATTCCGATTTGACCGGTTTCAGTTTTAAACATCGTTTTCCAATATTCCGGATTTTATATGATTTTCTGGAATTTTTCTGGATTAAGTTGTAAATCTTCAAAACCGGTGTCGGCCAGTACCGTTGACCGATTCCCGTATTTTTAATTTACAAACGGTTTGAAATTTCTAAAAAGTGCCTTTTGACATTATTTCTTAAAATCATATTTTCTATCCAAATGCATTTTCTGGGATTTATCAGATTTTATCAAAATCCGGCCAATCCGGTGTAGACCGAGATTGACGGTTAACTTCTGGATTTTTATCTTGAAAATGAGATTGAATCCTTGAAAACCGATTTCACCAAAAATCATTTTTTAATATTTATGATTTTTGAAAATTTTTGGGAAACTTTCCGAGTTACTTTATTTTTGGACCTTTTCCGGAATTTTTGGTATTTTCCCAGTTACCGAGGAATTGCCCCATATATTCCACTTTGTCTTTCCCCATTCTCTCTCCCTTCTCAAACGCGGATCTCACCTACCTGGGATCCTGCATTTATTGTGAAGATCCTCCCCATGTTGCATTTAGTGCACTTCAGATCAAATCCCATCAAGTCATCATACTTTCTCTCTCCTCTGTCAAAACGCAGCCTTCATGTTTTCCCTGAACGCAGCTTTAATTACTGCGTTTAGCCCATTTTGGCCTAAACGCAGAAGGGTGCTGCGTTTGAGTGAGGGAAACGCAAGATTCTTCTCCCTTGCTTCTTTATGTTAAAGAGTGTGCAACATTAGTTTATTCATATACCTTTATCTTACCCCATTCCTTTCTCCCTCTTCATTTATTGCTTCTCTTCCAAAAAGTCTTCTCCTAGATATTCCAACCCTTTCTCATCATCATAACCGGCCAAATGGCCAAGAGAGATACCTAAAACCCAATTTTATAAATACCCCCTCTCCTTTATTTATTTGCATCACCTTCACAATCCAAATCCTATAAATACCCCCTCTCCTTCTCTCTCTCTTCATTTTACTTCTTCTTCTTCTTCTTCCTTGCTTCCTGCAGCCTCCAACAGAGAAGCCACCAAGAGAGCCTCCTCCTCTTGCTCCCTTTGTCCACCATCTCCACCTCCATATACACCACTTTAGCCATCACCAAGTATACCACCTTCAACCTCCCTCCATCACTTCGTGAAGACCGGCCACTCCTTTGGATTGTGGCCGTGTTTCTTCTCCGGCGGCAAGACTTAGGGCCGGTACCCTCCTTTTGGATTGGGGCCGAACTTCCCTTCGTTGGACGCAGCAAGGATTGTTCTTAGGCGAGTGATCTCGCTTTTCCTCTTGATTTCCTACTGGTTATGCGAGTGCTTTTCCTCGCCAAAGACTTGGCTAACTTGTATATGCATATCAAACAGATTACAACCCTTAAAACTGTTTCTGCTCACTGTTTTACAGCATTAGTCGACTTGACCCCATCATAAGTCGACTAAACCCCTTGAAACGCAGCCTGATTTCTGGTGACGCAGTTCTATTAGTCGACTACCCTATTGACCTAGTCGACTAACTCTTCTCTTGAGACGCAGTTCTTTGAAACGCAGACTCCTTTAGTCGACTTGCCCCTCGCGTCCAGTCGACTAACCCTCTTCTGAAGACGCGGTTCTTTGAAACGCGGACTTCACCAGTCGACTAACTATTATTCCTAGTCGACTAACGCAGCTCCCTTGAAACGCGGCTCTTTGAGACGCAGCCTTGCCCTAGTCGACTAACCCAAACGCCCTAGTCGACTAACTTTCCTCCCCAAACGCAGCTCTCCCAAACGCAGCCTAGCAAGTCGACTTGTCTCTTATCTACAGTCGACTAATTCCCCCTTAAGTCGACTACTTAGTTTCCCTAGTCGACTAACCTTGGCTGCCTGCTGTGATTGATCACCTCCTTGAATATGGACTTTATCCTCGGGACTTGTATTATATATTATGATATTTTCATGACTTGTTACCTGCCAATTATCATCATCCTGTCATGCTATCACTTGACACCCAACATGATCTACTTGACTGTGATTATCATGTTTACGGGAATCTTGCCTTGTTATCCTGTATGGAACTATGTGCCACACCATACTCGGTGGGGGCCACCTCTTGAATCTGTAGGGCCATTTTCCTGTCATGACCAGTTATTCCCGAAATCTGATATAAACCATAAAAAGGACAACTTGCACGGGGAATGGGAGGAAGTGATGGATGCCGGAATGATGCCTTGCTTATAGTAATGGAATAAAATACTGACGGTTCATGTTAGGGGATTTAAGGCCCTCAGGAGATGCGTGTTAGGGGGATTTAAGGCCCTCAAGCTGGTCCCGGGTGTACGGGAACTACTATAAGAAGCGCCATCAGTTCTTCATCATCTTCCAGTAACAACCCTCGGCTTGCTTATATATGGATGTATGTGTGTTGGAATGTACACCAGGACACATACCTAGATATATGGGTCAGGCGAGTAATAATAATAGACTCCTGTCATGCCCGTTATGATACCTGTTATGATTCCTGTTATGATACCTGTTATGATTCCTGTTATGATACCTGTTATGATTCCTGTTATGATGTCTGTTATGGACTCCTGTTATGTGCTCCTGTCATTCCTGTTATTACTCCTGTTACGCCTGTTATGAACTCCCATTATGCTTGTTATGATTCTGGTTATTCTTGTTATGAACTCTTGTTATGACTACTGTGTGGTTTGCAACTCTGGTTCTATGTGCTTGGATCATGATGATATGAGATAAAGGTATATAGATGAGGGTTTCCTTGTTTGGATTATTCCTTCGATGTACTAGTCTCATGGAGCCGTGACCTAAGCTTGTACAATCGGTTTTGCTCGTAATCGGGTTTTATATCGGATTTCCTATTTTATCGTGATTATGTTATGCCTGTTCATATCTGCTATACTTGTATTCTAACTCTCCTGTCTTCTGTACTCGATATCACTGTTATATACACACTTGTGCTCATCCTGGCTCGCCACCTGGCTTTTACTTCACCACTCGTCTGGGGAGTTTCATCTGACTCCCCTGGATTCTCATGTCCAGGTTCTGGAGCTTGGAGCGTGTGGATCCTCCCTGTTACTGATCAGAGTAGCGCAGCGGTAGCGTGGATCTTCTGCTGACCGTCCTGAGCTCTATCCTTCCAGGCCCCCTTGTGCGGCTCTAGAGTTTTCCTGTTATGACTCTGAGCCCGTTTTTGTACTGTTCATACTTGTACACCTCTTTGTATTCTCGCAATTGCGCATGTCAGTGATGTAATATTCATGTAATATTGGATCACCTCTGGTGATAACTTTATAATTGTACTCATATGTTGGAATGTATAATGCACCACTTGCTTCCGTACTCTGATTCTTGCCTGTACTGATGCTTAGCGTATATACGTGAGGATACTTCTGACCTGCGTATATACGTCGCAGTAACGTCTCCGTACCCGCCGGATCGGGGCGTTACATATGCTTTGATCTTCAGCTGAAATTATCTCTATCCTCTTGAATATTTATCTCCTCTTTAATTAAGATTTAAAACAAAATTAAAGTGAGCTTTTGGGCTCATTTCTTTCCCACCTCCATTAGTAATGGGCCTGCACATTATTAAATAAAAATAAGACTAAATAACAGGGTTTATTTGATATTAAATATTATAATGTGACAAATATATATGCAAAATCAGTGACCGATCACACCCCCTCAATTATCTTTTGCTCGCCCTCAAGCAAAACATCAAAACTAATCCTATGAAATTATTGGACCACCTTCACAGGTCACTCGATTGCAAAGAGTATGTGCAACAAGCCGTTAAACCTCTAGGTTTTTCCTAGAGGATGAGTTTTGTCTCGTGAGAGTTTTTAGTAGATCACACCATAAAATCTATAAAGAAAAAGAAACAAAGTGTTAGTATTTTTGAAATGCATTTTGAAAAGGAGAGAAAATATTTGAAGTATTATTGTAAGAGTTCAAGTAATCTATAAGTTATAGGAAAACTGAATTTTTCATTCCTAAACTTAATCTCTACTCAAAAACTTATTATCAATAAAGGTAAGGAGTCAAACTGTATTTCTCATCTGGTTTATTACTTTATCTTAAGTCATATGCACCTTTGTGACGGTGAAATTTTGACTAAGGGTTTTTTACTCTAACTCTTATGCCTTATTTATTTATTTTTATATTTTTGGTGATATTATTCCTTAGTTCTATTAGGCTTTCTAATCTGCTCATGAACGAGCCTTTAATCGGTCTCTTCCAAACCAGACGGTCGTAGGACACCGGGTGAGAAAACACCCCAAGGACTTAAGGACTCGAGCAAAAAAGGCCACAAAACTAAGAATTTTATTATATGGACCACTTCTGGGCGTGAATACTTATGCATTATGAGGCACAAATACCCAGCTTAATCAGAGAATTTTTTATATAATATATATTTTTTATTTTTTTATTTTTTTATATAAGGCATAAGACTCTTTGTTTTTGAACCCTAAGTGTGTAAGTGTATAAAATATGCATATTTCATCAAAATAAAAATCAAGACTTAATTACTTTTTTAAATTTTCTTCCTAACTCTAGAAATCAAACAAATAATCTTATTTTGACCAAGTATAAGAAATCTGAATTATGATTCTCCTATTCCTTAAAATTGAAATATATGTTAAAATATTGCTCTCTTTTTAAAAGTTTTTTTAAGAAAAAAAATGTTAATTTTTTATTTTAAATAAAAAGAAAACCTATGTTATATTAGAGCCTCCCCCACACCTATCTCATGCATTGTCCTCAATGTATGAACGAATGCATAAGATGAATGAAAAAGAAGAAAGGGAAGGAAAATTTTACCTTAAGGTGGTGGTTACGGTGGTGGTTGGATTGGGTCAAGCGTTCTACCAATCAAGATAATGTGGTGATTCATGGAACCCACTTTATTGACCTCTTTTCAATGTACATAATTACAATTCCCAATATGAATAGGATTATTAAAAATCCTATCATGAAACTTATTCCCTTTACATGACCAGTCTTAAAAAATCATTACTGAGTCATTATGGTTAATATCTATATCCAACAAAAAAAAGTGACTTGGTAGAATAATTGACTTGGATTCAAGAGTGATAGGTTCGGAAATCGTTACTAACTCAGGAAAATCAACTTTGGGTTCAAGAGTCTATTTTGGTTCAAGAGTTGAGTCCAAATCAAAGAATTGAAATTCACATTCTTCTCCCATCAATAGAATGTGACTATCCAAATTTGATGATTCAATTTCTAGATTTATAGATACATGAATAAATGTTGGCTCCAAAAATAGGTCCAAATTGGATAATGATACCAGAGTCAACATAAAGTCAAAAATGGAAATTGAATCACAAGGTTGGGGATCAGGGTTATATTCACATTCAAGTTCAATCTCATTGAATGAAAAACTTGCCAATTTGTGCAAGGTTTGGAATTGGTCAAGTTCAAATTTGTGTGATGAAATTGAGTCTTGATCAAAGTCTCCAAGACACTAAGATTCTTCGTTCCTATCAATACGGCTAGAGCAATCTGGAATAGTCGAATATGTGTTAGGTAGAGTTTTCTCATTCCTATCCTTCACTATGTTGATATAACGACTCATTTGTGCTTTTAGCCTATTGATAGATTGGAAAAAATTATTTCAGACTGAATCAGGTTTTTCATACTCCTATCTGAGTCTATAGGTTCTTCTTCTTGTTGTGGGACTTGGAACATGGAGTAAGGATCTTGGATTTGGGAGTCTTATGGGAATTATGAGTCCATCATTTTTAGCTTTTGTTCTTGGGACTCAATCATGCTTCTATACTTTTCATAGCCTCAGATTTTTTCTTCTATTAGTTGATCATGACAAGAAAAATTATTGGCTGAATGTTGGAATGGTGGTTGACAATATAACTTAGTGGAGTTGTATCCCCATTGACTATGTGAAGAGTAGTGATGATTATTCCAGTTTTGTTCACAGTATTGGGACTGGGGTATGTGTTGGTCCCGAGATGATGCCAATTGTTGGATCTACTATACACGTCAACACTCAAACAAAGATATTAGCATAAATATAAAGTACTTGCAATAAAGGAAGATAAATCACAGAAAAGATAAAGCAAACGCAAACACAAAGATTTATCTTGGTTCGGTCCTCGTGACCTACATTTAGTCCCCAAGCCACCCGCTTGAGATTTTCCTTTAACCTTTGACTTTGTACACCCAAAATAAACACCTTGCACACCACTTGACAAATCTCCTTTGCCAAATGTGTACAACTCTTCTTACAACCAAGAAGACAAACATCTTGTACAACCTCTCTTCTACACCAAGAAGACGCTCTTGTACAATGGTCCTCTTTGTGATTACAAATGATCCTAAAAGCCTTGATCTGTATGTGATCGTGAACAAGGGCTATTATAAGTGGACTCTCAGAAATCTTCACTATGGAGTAGGAATTTGAGTGAAGAAATGAAAGTGGGAACAGTTTTCTGAAAACCAAAATTTTGACAGAATTTTTGTTCAGAAAACTTTTTATTTTTATTGGTGTTTTTAGCCTAAGATAACAACCCTATTTACAGCTGAACTCTATGGATAGTTAGGGTAGTTATTAGGACAATTTGAATATATAATCGTTGGATAACGTTGGATAAAATACTAGAAAATAGAAACTGTCCAACAGTCAGAAACTGCCATTAGTCGACTTGAGATATGGGTTAGTCGACTAAGTTGGGCAATTTATACTGGGTTAGTCGACTAGTATTGGGACCAAGTTGACTAGGTCAAGTTGAAAACACAGGACAAGTTTCTGAAAACTGAAACAAGTCGACCAGACTAATACGATTAGTCGACTAGGTCATCTATTAGTCGACTAGGAAACTGTCAAGTCGACTAATATTGAATGTAGGTTACAAATAGAGAGTTGATATTCATCTAGAGGCAAATGTTAGTCGACTACAATAAATATTAAGTCGACTATACTATGTATAAGTCGACTACTAAAGGGTATAAGTCGACTAATAGGGCTATGATGTGTGTGTGTGTTTCAAGGCTTTTAACATGCTATTAAATATTACAAAACACAATCATAGCCACTCTCTTGGGAAGTCTTGATCATGTAGAACTATTAAATAGGCTTGTAAGATAGAGCTCCATTGAAATGGCTTCACAAATGTATCATCAAAAGCAAGTTCTAACATTCTCCCCTTTTTTGATGATGACACTTTTTGTGCACGAATACCCCCCTGCAGAAAATATATTATATGTTCTCCCCCTGCAGAAAATATGTTCTCTCCCTGCAGAAAAGAGGTTATAACAGATATAGAAAAACATGTATTCTCCCCCTGTAAAAAATATGTCATAACATATATATATATATATATATATATATATATATATATATATATATATATATATATATATATATATATATATATATATATATATATTATATTTATATGATAAATGTTCTGAAATAATTTTTCTTATCAAACTTTTTATATGGTACCTGAAAGATAGACATTAGATGGTACCAATCATAAGATTAAAGCATTAACCTTTGGAGTCCAAATCCAATTTGAATTTGGTTTCCATCTGTTAGTATACACATAATTACATGAATTACATATATCATGTATGTATGATGCAATATAAGTATTTTTATCAATAATGCTTAAGTTTTAAGGAATCCATATGAACTTGTTCTTAATTATTTTGAAATAATATCAGAATTTCTTTTCACAAAAGAATTATATGGATTACTAATATATGTAGATTTTTCAAAAAATCCAAGACCATAATGATTACGTGACATCTTTTGATATGATAACAAATCATTCACTTTTCTTTTCCTTGATTAAATTTAGTCATATTTTTCAAAATCTCTTCATACTTCATTTTGAAAATTGATATGTCTTTATCTAAAATAGAAATTCTTTCATTTAAAGACATAGTTTCTCTTTTCAATAAAACATTATTTTGTAATAAATTCTCATTATCTTTTTTTAATGATGATATCACTTTTTCAAAATCATCTTTTTGAGAATTTATGGAAGAAATTTGAGAAGCATAACAAGAATTTCTTTGAAAAGATTTTCATTTTCCTTTGTCAGAACTTTATTATTTATCGTTTCATTCTTAAGATCATTGTATAATTCTTGAAATGCATCTAAGAGTTCAGAAAATTGTACCTCATCTTCTTCTAGAGCCATGTAACAGATGTTGGCATGTTCAGTGGTTTCTTCTTCGTTAGAGGAAGAGGAATCACTATTTTCCCATGAAGCTTGGTAGTCTTTCTTCTTTCAGAACTTTTTGCTCTTGAATTTACCTTTATTTTTTGAGAATGGGCAATCCTTCCTCATATGACCTGTTTTATTACAATTAAAACATTTAAACTTACCTTACTTCAAGAACTTTCTGAATTTTCTTGAAAGCATTGCCATCTTCTCTTCATCGTTATCTGAATTGTCCGTGTCTGAGGATGCATGGAAGGCAAGTTCTTTCTTCTTTGAGAGAGATTATTGTTCATCCTTCTTTCTATCTTCGAGTTGCACTTCATATGCCATTAGATTACCAATAAGGTTTTCTAATGACATTGTTGAGAGATCATTCGCTTCTTCGATTGCAGTTCTCTTCTTCTCCCAATTTGGTGTGAGTACACGAAGGATCTTACGAACTTTTTTGACTTGGGTGTATTCCTTTCCAAGGGATGCTAAGGAATTTGTTATGTCGGTGAATCTTGTAACCATTTCTGAGATGGTTTCATTCTCCTTCATTTTGAAAAGTTCAAACATGTGGACACGAATAGAAATTTTAGATTCCTTAACCTTATTTGTGCCTTCATGTGTTACCTGTAGAGTTTACCATATTTGATTTGCAGAAGTGGCTGTTGACACACGGTTGAATTCTTCTTTGGTTAATGCACAGAATAATGCATTCATTGCTTTGGCATCAAGGTTCGTATTCTTCTTTTGATCATCACTCCAAGCAGTATAGTTGGTTGTTGGCTTGGTGTACGATGCTTCTACTATGTTCCATAGTTCGTAGTTGAGCGATTGTAAGTAGATCTTCATTCTACACTTCCAATAGTTGTAGTTGGATTCGTCAAATAGTGGTGGACGTTGTGTAGAATGTCCTTCTTTAAATTGTGATGAAGAAACTCCGTCGCCATCCTTGTATGGTTATTGACTAGGTACGCAGGGCTCTGATACCAATTGTTGGTCCCGAGATGATGCCAATTGTTGGATCTACTATACACGTCAACACTTAAACAAAGATATTAGCGTAAATATAAAGTACTTGCAATAAAGGAAGATAAATCATAGAAAAGATAAAGCAAACGCAAACACAAAGATTTATCCTGGTTCAGTCCTCGTGACCTACATCCATCCCTAAGCCACCCGCTTGAGATTTTCCTTTAACCTTTGACTTTGTACACCCAAAATCAACACCTTGCACACCACTTGACAAATCTCCTTTACCAAATGTGTACAACTCTTCTTACAACCAAGAAGACAAACATCTTGTACAACCTCTCTTCTACACCAAGAAGACGCTCTTGTACAATGCTCCTATTTGAGTGATTACAAATGATCCTAAAAGCCTTGAATCTGTATGTGATCGTGAATAAGGGCTATTATAGGTGGACTCTCAGAAATCTTCACTATGGAGTAGGAATTTGAGTGAAGAAATGAAAGTGGGAACAGTTTTCTGAAAACCAGAATTTTGACAGAATTTTTGTTCAGAAAACTTTTTATTTTTATTGGTGTTTTTAGCCTAAGATAACAACCCTATTTACAGCTGAACTCTATGGTTAGTTAGGGTAGTTATTAGGACAAATTTGAATATATAATCGTTGGATAACGTTGGATAAAATACTAGAAAATAGAAACTGTCCAACAGTCAGAAACTGCCATTAGTCGACTTGAGATATGGGTTAGTCGACTAAGTTGGGCAATTTATACTGGGTTAGTCGACTAGTATTGGGACCAAGTTGACTAGGTCAAGTTGAAAACACATGACAAGTTTCTGAAAACTGAAACAAGTCGACCAGACTAATACGATTAGTCGACTAGGTCATCTATTAGTCGACTAGGAAACTGTCAAGTCGACTAATATTGAATGTAGGTTACAAACAGAGAGTTGATATTCATCTAGAGGCAAATGTTAGTCGACTACAAAAAATATTAAGTCGACTATACTATGTATAAGTCGACTACTAAAGAGTATAAGTCGACTAATAGGGCTATGATGTGTGTGTGTGTATTTCAAGGCTTTTAACATACTATTAAATATTACAAAACACAACCATAGCCACTCTCTTTGGGAAGTCTTGATCATGTAGAACTATTGAATAGGCTTGTAAGATAGAGCTCGATTGAAATGGCTTCACAAATGTATCATCAAAAGCAAGTTCCAACAGTCTGTGTTGATTCGATAAGACCAATCTGACACACTTGGTTGGTTAAAGTTATGATATGTCAGGTTGGTAATATCCGAGTCAAAGAGGTCAGGATGTAATATGGAATACCATGAAAATTGAAAAAATTATTGTTATAAGCCATATCACACAAGAAATGTCAAAACGAATAAAGAAAAACAAACAAACAAATAAACAAACAAGGAAAAAAAAATCTAACCTAGATTAGGGTTGACCTTAGACCTGATGACTCCTAACTGGTTAGACTATCCATGGGGGGTAATATTACAGAATCTCACCACAAGTTAATCTTTCAGGTAGGGGCAAGATTCGTGGGAGGTATCTGTGCCTAAGCAGCGGGCCTAATTATGCCAAATCACTGTTCTTTGAGGTTTTGCCTCATCAATTCCCAATCTTTGACATTGATTTAGTAAGAGTTAAATTCTAATCAACTTCCCCCTTAGGTCAGTCTCCTATTTGAGTCTGAGATGTCCCTAGGGCAAACATCTACTCAGTTTTAGTTAGGCTTGGGTTAAGTGAGTGAGGAGATTGTTTGTAAGCTAAGGGAGGATAATGACTTTCCCACCTTATCTTATTTATAGGACAAGCCCTTAGTTCAGTTTAGTGCAGTGTACAAGTATATAGAAAAAGTAACACTCAAGCAATATTTCATAAAAGAATGAACCATATACTAATTGTATGCACACATACCTTGGCTCCAACACTCTTCAAAAATAAATAGAAAATGTAACGAAATAGACACGTGCCTAAATGCAAAGTCTAAACCGTTTTTAGCATTAACAATCAACTTTTTACAAATAAGGAAATAAATAGCTACAGATATTTAAAATTTGCAATTCAGCTAACCTGCAAAAAATACAGGTTAGTAGTTCACTCAGATTGCCAAGGGAATGTAGAAAATCTGAGGGCTTCTGAGCTCTGCTTTCTTGAGCAGAGTCTATGGCCACTTATATGTTCACTGCAGCAAAAATTTCCTTGTTGTTAAACTTGTACACTAAAAATAGAGAAGAAAGTTAATCATAAAGTAAACAACAAAGAGTTACTTAGCGTTCCTCCCCGGCAACGTCGCCAAAATTTTGATTAAGGGGGTACCTGCACAAAAAATATAGAATTTTAGAATTGATAATAGGCAGTGCAAGGTACTCAATGCTACCACTATAGCAAGTGGCTATGTGGGTTGTGATCCACAAAGAGAGACTAGCGATGGAAGCTTTTTGTAAGTTCTCTTTTAAGTTTCTTAAAATAATTAAAGTTCTTCTCTTGTTCTTTAAAAGAAAAGAAAAATAAGATACATTAATTTGTGAAGAAAGTGGTTGATTGAGAAGGTGGAGAAAATAGGAAATGATTTTATACAAAAAAAAATTAAAAGAAGTGAATAAAAGAGTTGGGAGATGGTAGTGATCTAAACTAAAGGATTAAAAGAAAGAAAGAAAACTAAAGAAACTTACCTACCTCTTTCGGTTGATGAGTTATCTTGGATCGTTGGCATGTTTACCTTACTTCAGAGGCGATCAACGCATAATTCATAAGATCGAGCTTAGTCTCCATTTAAATTACATCATCAAGACGAACAAGGCTATACCGATGAAATATCGATGGCAAATACACAACAAGGCTATACCGATGCTACTAGATTGCTTGAATACTCATAAAAAACCAATAGAGGTAAAGTAGAAAAGAGAAGAAGAATATAAAAATAAAGAAAAATATAAACAAGTTACCTTTTTATTGCTTGTATAAATGATGGAAGAAAGGAGGAGGTTACATCGGTGTCACTCTCAACATAAATATCTCTCTCTTATTTACATGAATCTTAGTCTAACTATGCTTACAAAGAAATAAAAGTTACATGAAAAAAAATAAAACTTACACTAACCTAGAATGAAAACTAGCCTAAGAATCCTTCTCTGCCTATTCGCTCCTTTCTTCAGTGAATTTTCTGATATTTATAGGCAAAAACCCAGAGGGGAAGGAGTGAGGAGATAAGAGGAGAAAACACTCCCCTTATCTCTATGAAATGGCTGTGGAAATGCAGCTTGCCGCATTTCTATGGCTTGGATGTGGCCATCTGGCTACATCCAGGGAATGAGTGTATCCCTTTTGATTTTATCCCCATTTGTCCAGCTAATATTTTCTGTTTGATCTCTAGTTTTAATCTGATCTACGGTGATCCTCAAGCTAACCAATTTGGATATATAAATGTGAATTATCCAGTTTTATTTGATGTGATCCTCCCTGATATACGCTAATCTTCAGCTGAAATCATCTCTATCGTCCTGAATATTTATCTCCTCTTTAATTAAGATTTAAATCAAAATTAAAGTGGGCTTTTGGGCTCATTTCTTTTCCACCTCCATTAGTAATGGGCCTGCACATTATTAAATAACAATAAGACTAAATAACAGGGTTTATTTGATATTAAATATGAGAATGTGACAAATATATATGCATAATCAGTGACCGATTACAGACCCGGGTGTGACGCGGAGTTTCTCTGACCCGCGTTTAAGGTAACATGCAGAGTTACTCAAACCCGTGTTTTGAAGTTCGCGTTTGCCCATGGACATGAGATTTAGTTAAAATGTGACATTCTGCATTGGTGTGAGGCTCGCGTCTTGAGGACTTGTCTCTTAGTGATTTTTAGACAACCTACAAAATCCTCTCCAAAGTTTTCAATGCTTCGCGGTTGACTGGGGCAAATTTCAGAATACTTTGGGCTTCAATTTATTTTTAGGCTCCCTATGATTGGACTGGCAATCTTTTGAGATGCTTCGAGCTTAATCTTGTCTGGATTCTGGTCTTCATAAGTGTACCGTTGAACTGCTTGAAGCCTCCAGGGAAGATCATCACGAGTATCTTAGAAACTCAGTCTAGCACTTGTATGAGCCATGGTTTGTTTGTCAGTGTACTATTGAACCAGCAGAGTTGTCGATTATTTTTACCAGTGTACTGTCGAACTAATTATAGAAGTAGGGACATTCTCTTTGTATGTGTGAGAGAACGCAACCTTCAATTTTCAGACATCAACTTCAATGCAGGGGGGGCCATTGTTGAAATGCGACCCACAAATGATGTTAGGACGCGACTCTCAATCGCTGTTGAGACGCAACTCTCAATTGATGTAGGGACACGACTCTCAAGCGTTGTTAAGGCATGACTCTCAGTCGTTATTGAGACGTGCTCTCAGTTTGAAACGCGAAGATCGTGTTGGATGCTTCCAGACGCAGACATCCTTTAACACGAGTGCCGAGTTGGACACGTGTCTTATTTAGATTGAGCTCGAGATAAGCACCACGTATCACAACCATTGAATGGCCTATGAAAGACCAGGATTTTTTAACAGTCTCTTCACGTGACGTTTATCTTCAAGAATGAGACTCACGTCCAAGAGCTTTCAGAGCTTAATCCGAAGTCATTTCCAAAATTGCGGAGGATGTCATTGCAAGTGCTCGCGTGGCGATCGCTAAGGCGCAAGCCTTAATTCAAGATCGCGAGCTGAAGCTTGCAAATGAGAAAAAGAAGGTGGAGGAGCTTGAGACCACCAAGCATTGGGTGCAGAAAGAGCTCAACGATCACTCTTCTGAGCTAGAAGCCCTTCGGATACAACTAACCTCGAATAAATTTTTGTCAGAGGAGTTGAGGGCCCAGGCTCTGGCTGAGGTCGAGAAAGTGCACCAAAAGAATATCCAGCGCCTAAGGCCCAAATAAAATCTCTCACTGAGCGAGATTAACTTTTTTTTCCTCTTTTTGTAACACTCTATCTTATTGAATAAGAGAGTATTTGTATCACTTTTACAATTTTGTTTTGAATAATAAAAGTGATAATTTTACCTTCATCTTGTCTTTATTTTCTTTTGTGTTTGAAAATTAGACAAATGAAAGTGATTGAAGTTGATTGCTAAAGGTGATGATTAACATAGCAACTCAAAGTTCGGTAATTCCGTTAGAAATTTGAGAAGGTTACTGTCAGAGGTGTGATGTTAACTTGACAGAGATTGAATTTGTGATTTAAATAAATTTTGTGGACTTGTTATTCTACTGATCAGAATAACAAGTGGAATTTAATCCACTGAAGATTTATAAAAATTTTTACCTGTCAGAAGTATAATGTTAATGTGACGGGTTTGGATTTGCAATTTGAGCAAATTGAATTGTCAGAGGTGTGATATTAACTTGACAAGGATATGTGCTAGAGGTATAATATTGACTTAGCATCGAGAAGATCTCATTTTCATTGAGAAAACTGAAAAAATTACTGTTATAAGTTTAATGTTAACTTGATAGCAGGATAAATGCTAGAGGGGTGATATTAACTTAGCATTTAACATCTCGATTTCGATGAGAAAGCTCAAGGGAAGATTATTGTTATAAGTGTAGTATTTAACTTAAAAATGAAATAGATGCAACAGGTGCGGTATTTAATTTAGCATCTAACGTCTCGTTTCTATAGGGAAGATTTTGAGAATCACTATCATAGGTATAATATTAATTTAACAAGAATTTGTATTATAGTATGAGCAATTTTGGTCAGGGGTGTGATATTAACATGACCGAAGAATTTTGCGATTTGAGCAATTTAGTGGACTCATCATTCTATTGAAGAGAATCGACAAGTTGAAATTTTATTCGCTGGAAAAATTGAGGGAAGTCACTATTAGAGGTATAATGTTAACCTAACAGTGAAGTATACCAGAGGTATAATGTTAACATGCCAGGTTCTATCTGTGAGTATTTCAATGGGGAGTATAATGTTAGCATGATAGGTTCTATCTGTGATTACTTCGCTGGGGAAACAATTACAGCTTTTTGTAGTCCCTCCATTCCATGAATGGGAATTGGTGAGGGGTTTTGGAGGGGAAGGTGGGATTAGGTCCCTCAGGATTTTTAGCAAACCTTCAGCTATTAATAGTTTAGGTATGCCTTTATCAACTAACTTTTGAGTTAGGCTAGCCATGCTAATCCCCTCAGGAAGATGAGTTGTTGAGGATTTTTCATTGGCTTAAATGTCAACTGTATCCTCTATTCTTTAGCCATCGGAGGCGTTGGATGAGCGTAGTGAACCTCTTGAGTTTTCACTCCGCAGATAAACTGGGGATCACAGAGGTGGATATAAATTCCATGAGAGTTTTGTTTGAAAATTAACCTTCTCGTGGAGTCCACTTTGATCCTCATTTAGTCACCACACTTTGATGTGGAAACATTGGAAAGGTTCATGAGAGACAATCGATCATCACATCTTGATATGAATGTGGAAACAATGAAAAGGTTCTGCAAAGATGTGTCACGAACCTTCTTCAATGAGTTTGGCTTGATAAGCCATCAAATAAACTCATTTGATCCACTATAAGAGTCGATCAATCACCACATCTTGATGAATGTGCATACAATAGAAAGGTTCTGCAAACATGCATCATGAATCTTCTTCAATGAGTTTAGCTTGATAAGTCATCAGACAAACTCATTCAAGTTCACCATCTGAGTATTCAGATGCCTTGTCGTTGGGCGAGCTTCGATCAATCGGGCAGAAGAAGGGAGGCATGCCACCATTACATTGAAAAAGCAACGCTAGATAAGCATCCTTTTGGATTGAGAGGAATGATCAGAAAGAAGAGTGCTTAAAACTATTGCTTAGGCATGCTTGACTTCAAAATATGACCTATTCTTCTAAGTTGAAGATGGGTGCATGTCTATATACTAGAGAAGAGTGACAAGGCTAAAAACTTGACATTTTGCCTTTGTCTTTTCTTCGATGTTTACATCATGCATCATAATGTCTCCAATGTTCGGTCGGCTCGGCATCGATTGACCGTGATGTGATCCATCAAATGAGGAAGCTTTTGTTGGGCGCTCTCCCAAATATTTTGGATCCCAAACTCTAATCCATCTGATTGATCAAGCTGGAGCTTCGATAAGAGGTGTAGTGTTAACTTGATCTTGAGAAGAGTGACAAAGCTAAAACCAAAGTTTCTAACTTTGTTTTTCCTTTAATATTGGCATCATGCATCATAATGTGAGCGATGTTCGGTCGGCTCGGTATCGATCGACTGTGGTGTGATCCGTTGAATAAGATGCTCTATTTTGGCATTCTTCCAAACATCTTAGAACCCAAACCCTAATTTATCTGATTGATCAGGGTGAAGCTTTGACCAGAGGTATAGTGTTAACCTGATCTTGAGAAGAGTGATAAAGCTAAAACTAAAGTTTTTAACTTTGTTTTTCCTTCAATATTGACATCATACATCATAATGTCGCAATGTTCAATTGACTCGGTATCGATCGACCCTGATGCGATCCATTGAATGAAGATGCTTTTCTTTGGTGCTCTTCCAAATATCTTGGATCTCAAATTCTAATCCATCTGATTGATCAGTGTGAAGCTTCGATCAGAGGTGTAGTGTTAACTTGATCTTGAGAAGAGTGCCAAAGCTAAAATCAAATTTTTAACTTTGTTATTCCTTCAATATTAACATCATGCTTCATAATGTCAGCAGTATTCAATCGGCTCGGCATCGATTGACCGTCATGTAATACTTTAAATAAGGAAGCTTTTCTTTGGTGCTCTCGCAAACATCTTGGATCTCAAACTCTAATCCATCTGATTGATCAGGGTAGAGCTTCTATCAAAAGTGTAGTGTTAACTTGATCATGAGAAGAGTCCCTTTAAGGATATTACTTCTTCAAGAATCTACCATTGATTAGCATCATGATCTTATCGCCATCGTAGTTATGAGACAATATGCTCTATTTGAGTAGACAGACTCTACTACAAATGGTCCTTCCCATTTGGGTTGAAATTTTTCTTTTGTCTTATGTGTCATAACCATGGGTCTTCTGACAACTAAAACGAGGTTACGTTTCTTGAAAATTCTTTCTCTGACTTTCTTGTTAAAAGCTCTGTAAATTCGAGCTTGATAGTGCTCGATTTGTTGTTGGGCTTGCAGACTTTTGTCGTCTAAAGCTTCCAACTCTTGGAGGCGCAATCGATGCTTCTCTCCATCCGTCATCCTGGTTTCAAGGCAACTCGCAGAGATAGGATTTGGATCTCCAGTGAAAGTATAGCTTCACATCCGTACACCAAGAAAAATGATGTAGCCTTTGTCGGGGTTCTCACCGTTGTGCGGTAAGCCTATAGGCTTTCGCCTAATTTATCGTCCCAGTCACGTTAACTTTTTGAGATAAATTTCTTGAGAAGCTTTCCAATGGTCTTGTTAAAAGCTTCTGCAAAACCATTGGCAGCTGGATAGTATACCGTTGATGACACACTTTGGATTCTGAATTTATTAAAGAACCTCTGGAATGCTTGGCTGACGAATTGGATCCATAATCGTGGACAATTTGTCGGTGTACCCAAAGCGGTAGAGTACGTGATGCTTGATAAACTTGATCATATTTGATGTCTTTACTTCTTTCATTGGAACAATTTTCACCAATTTAAAGAAGTAATCAGTTATGGCCAAGATGAAGTGATGTCCTTTGGATATTGGAAGGCTGATGGGTCCGATAACATCCATTCCCCACAACTCAAATGGCCATGAAGAGGACGTTAGATAAAGATGTCTCGGTGCTTGATGGACAAAGTCACCGTGGATCTGATAGGCATGGCATCGTTTAGCATAGGCGATGGCATCAAGAATCATCTTCGGCCAATAATAACTAAGTCTTCTAAGCCGATCTCCGAGCTTAGGTCTGAATTGGTCAGCTCCGCACATACCTTTGTGAGCTTCTCTGGGTGTCTCCTATGCCTCTTTATATGAAAGGCAAGGGAGTAAGATTCCGTCATATGAGTGATGATACAATGTTTACATGATCACATTATAATAGAATTGAGGAGCTTTCCTTCTGATGGCAGCGGCCTCCTTAGGGTCGTAAGGCAATATACCATAAAAGATGAATTCAATATAAGGGAATCACCAATCCCTAGGTTCGAGACTTGTTAAAGTCTCAAGAACCTCTTTAACTTGAACGTTTTCTCTTAAGTTTTATTGTCTTTAAGGGCGAATTTGCAGCAGTATCAGTCATGACTGTAGATAAGCACTCTCTCTGTGGCTCCGGCTGGGAGGGCCAATGAAGCAGCGAGAGACGCCAATGCATCTATATGTGCATTTTGCTGACGTGGTACATGGTCAATGTAGAAGTTTTAAATTTCTCTGCCATGTCAATGGTCACATTGTGGTAGAGCACCAAATCTTCCTATCAGACTTTGTACTCCCCACGAACCTGGTCAATGATGAGGTTTGAATCACCATACGCTTTGAGATTTTTAACTTCAATCTCTTCAACAAGCTGCATTCCGATCAAGAGAGCGTTATATTTTGAACATTATTGGAACACGGCTCAATAAATGAAAATGCGTAAGAGATCACATAACTATATGGGAAAATGAGTACTACCCCCACACCTGCAATGATATTTCCTTCAACACTTGTTCTTAATACTTTGTCAAAGAATAGTTGCCACACTTGTTCTTTTAAGGAGACGTGGATCATGTTAACTTATGCAATCTCGTCTGAGAGATCATCATAATGTTTTTAACTTCCTGGAACTGGATGATCAGCCAGAAAATCTGCCACAGCTTGACCTTTGATCGCCTTTTATGGCGCGAATTACATCTCATATTGTGAGAGCAATATGGCCCATTTCACTAATCTGCAATTTAGTGAAGATGGTCTCATTATGAGTATTCGCAAAGGATTAACTCTGGAATGTGTTGTCTCACAAGGTAGTGTCGCATCTTCTGGATGGCGAAGACTAAGGCTAAGCATTCCTTCTCGATTGGGTTGTAATGGTGCTCTGCCCCAATCATTATTCTGCTTAAATAGTAGATTACCTGTTCATCATTTTGATCATTGTTTTGAGCTAGCTAAGCTCCCAAGGAATGATCCATAGCTCGAACATATAATAAAAAAGTTTTTCTGACACTAGAGCTACCAGAACGAGAGGGTGTGTGAGGTAGTCTTTGATCTATTTGAATGCTTATTGGTAAGCACAGTCCCAAATGAATGAGACTCTCTTCTTCATTAGTTTGGTGAAGGGTTGATAGCGTCCTAAAAGACTCGATATAAATCTCCAGATATAAGCCAGTCATCCCTGTAAGCCTCTGAGTTCTTTGAGATTTCTCAGAGGTTGCATCTCTTGGATGGCACGGACTTTTCTGCATCTAGGTGAGTTCCTTTGGATGAAACAACAAATCTAAGAAAGTTGCCACTTGCTACCCCCAGGAAGGACTTGGTTGGGTTATCTTCAACTGGTGAGCCGCATGATGTCGAACACTCTTTTCAGATCTATGAGGTGATCGCCTTTGTTGCGGCTTTTCAAAGTGATGTCGTTGACATAGCATTCTACAGTCTTGCATATATGCTCATAGAAGATCATATTCATGACGCGTCGATAAGTTGCACCAATGTTCTTCAAGCCAAAGGGCATTATCATATAGCAGTTTACTTCCAAAGACATCCTGAAAGATGTGTGCTTTTCATCTTTAGGGTACATTTTTATTTAATTATACCCAAAGAAGCATCCATGAAAGATATCCTCTCAAAATCACACGTACTGTCAATCATAATATTCTAATCGGGTGAGGGAATTCGTCTTTAGGACAAGCAACATTTAGATCACGGTAGTTGATGTAAATTCAGATCTTTCCATTCTTTCTGGGAACGAGAACTATATTGGCCACCCAATCAGGATGTTGCTCTTCCCTGATGAAATCAGAGTCTATGAGTTTCTTGACTTCTGATTCGATTGCGTCAATAATCTCGAACGGAATTGTCATTGCTGTTACTTGACTAGCTTAGTGTCAGGGTTGATGTTTAGGCGATGCATAGCTATCTGGGAATCGAGCCCAGACATGTCCTCATAATTCCAAGCGAAGACATCTTTATACTTTCGTATGAGATGTATTAAATCTTCTTTCTCGGAAGGTGACAAGCTCTTGCTTATGAAATAGGCTTGGAGTCAGCCTCAATTTCAAGATTTATCTGAGTCACTTTATCCTCGGCGGGTGATTCGCATTGTTCAAAGCGTACATCACAAAGAGTATTTAAGTGTTTAATGTATGGATTAGAGTCCAATTGGGTCAATTCTTTAGATTTAAAAGTATCTTCTTCATTATCTTTTAAATGGTTAGTTGATACCATATTCACTGAGAGACTCTCGAAGATACCCCAACACTGACATCTGAGTCCCATGATGATGTTGTTGATGAGCTATCATGATAGACTTCTTCATCAGACTCAAAATCTGATGAGATTGGCGTAGATACATAGCCGAGTCCTCTTCGAGTCTTGTGATAGTAGTCGAGGTCTTTGCCTTTTGGTACAAATGAACAAAGTAATGCTCACTTTCTTTTGCCGAAATTAAGGCCCGATCCTTTGGTAAAATCATACCCCATTCTTTCCATCATGTGACGTGACTTTTGTCCATAATGGAGGAATTACGAAGACTCAGACTACCCCTGAGCTTTCACAAGCTATGGGCTCAGACTCGATTCTTCTAAATAGAATTGGCTTTTGACCCTTACGCTTGGCTGGTATTCAAAGAGAGCTTTGCGTGAATCGCCAATCTTTTCGTGTACCATAAGGGATGACTTTATTGGTGCACACAATGATTTCCGAGCATTCATTGCTAGCCAAGGGTCACTGTCTACGTCAGTAAGTGTCTGATGGTATAGAATTAGAAGCAAACACAGAAAAGTAAACCAAATTTAAATTTTCATTGATAAACCACTCACCCCTCAACATTAGCGGTGGTATTGAAATCAAGTTTATTAATGCTCATTACAAGGAGATTTATTTCCCAGAGACACTCTTCTTCTTCTAGCTCCGTATTAGCTTCGTTGCCAGAGTCGGGTTCTTCTAAATGCGGATTCTCATCAATCTCAAGAGAATCTTGATAGAGGAGGGAATCAGTAAAGTAATTCCGACTTTCTTGAAAGGATTCCTTTCAGTAATTAACGTTCTTACTTTTTCCTCTTCATCAATGTATTTCATCACTTGATGAAGAGTGGACGGGACGATGGAGTCATAGTGAATCCAAGGTCGTCCCAGCAGTAAGTTGTACGAGGTATCAGCGTCAATGATATAGCATGTTACCTCGAATCTGAGGTCACCAATTTGACATCTGAGCTTGATTTTTCCCATCGGGCGCGTACCATTGGCGTTGAAGCCATAGATAGTTGTCTAAGTGGCGCTTAATCGGTGGGTGCAGATTACCAAATGGTGCATGACCCTGCGAGGCATAATGCTCAATGTGGATCCCAGATCAACCTGAATATGACTTACTTCTGATGATCCAATATACCCTGTGTAATATAAGAGTCTATCATGTTTCCCTTTCACTTGCATGTCTTCTGGGGTGAAGGTGATGCAGGAATACTGCTTCGAGGTGTGGTGGCAATGGTTGCCATCTTCCTCACTGCATATAGCAGGAATCTGAGTCATAAAAACCTCTTCATCTGCTAATACTTCTCTTAAGGCATCCCTTGTAGACCTGGAAAGCCTTAGGAGTTTATAAAGAGTGATTCGAGCGGGAATGTTAGCTAGTTGAGCCAAGACATCAAAACAGAAGGGAGTTGATGGTCCCACACCGCCTTTCTGAAAAGCTTTGATATAACGAAGTTCTTTCTATTTTTCTATGGATGGTTTCATAGACTACTCGATTATCTCCTCAGCTGGCTGGGGGAGTTTACAATTGGTTTAAGGTACTATTTCAAGTACTGCTTGTCAGATCGAGTCTTTTATGTGGGAGGTGCACCTATGCCAATAGCAAAAAGGCAGACTCCTCTTCTCCTGAACTAGTGAGGGAAGCAACATCCTCCTCAGTTTCTCTGGTAGAGATACCCACCACATTACTAGAAGACACTCTAGCCTTGCCTTTGGACTTCCTATTTGTGATAGTCATCCATTATTGGCTTTCAATAATGTCAGGATGGACCCACATTATTTCTCCTCGAGGAGTAGGAATGAGAACAAGACCCTTCTCCTTCTGGTTATGAGGATTAGCATTGATCACTCTTAGTTCTCCTTTCGGGATGAGAACCACTCCGATTGGTGCTACGGAAGATTCTGACTGAATTAAATAGGTGATGTAGCTGTCATGTTGGCAGTTACCTTCTCTGCTCTGGTGAAGCTTAAGTACCTCTGTGTCAATCAGAGCATAAAGAACATCCTTGAAGATGTAGCAATTCTTGGTAGGGTTTTCTAGCATCCTTGATATAAACAGTAACTAGGATCATCTGTCTTCCGCGCCTTTTCAGGACGTCTGACCTATGGCAATTTGAGATTGCTACTCTTTTGGAGTAACTTGAACAGAGAGACCACATGCTCATCCTTGAAGAAGTATAGTTCATTGGCAGGTGCTTGGCCAGAAGTCCGACCCCCTGTGACTGACTGGGGCTTCGAAGGTGACTTGAGCTCCGTTGTCAGAGTATCTCTTTTCCTTGGTTGAGAAAATGACTCTGGTGCGTGCCACGTTGGTTTTTCAGATCTTTGGTTTGCTATCTTTTTCTTCAGCCTTGACTCGGGAGTCAATTTCTTCCACCTGTTCACCTTGTAACACCAATTGCTTTCAAGTGCAGCATTCTACCTCTCACATTTGAGTAAGGAGGACAGTCTACAGATTATGACATGTCTCAACCAGTGTAGACTGGGTCATGCCACTGGGACAGCGGAGTGTCATTCTCTAAAATCTCTCGACAAAAGTCTTGATAGACTCTCCCTTCTTTTGCTTGGATCCAAGAAGAGTTGGTACTGAAATTTCTGTGTCGTCTTCGAAGAAACAAGCCAGAAATAACTTCTCGAGGTCAGCCCATGTCTTGATCGAGCCAGCACGAAGTTTCATGAATCATTCAAAGGCGACCCCCTTAAGAGTGCCAATGAATAAATGAGCCATAATAGCGTCATTTGATACTACATTCCCTGTTTGAGACTTAAAGTAGTATATGTGCTGGTTCGGTAACCCTTACCGTCGAAAGTATGGAGGGTCAGTGCCTTGAACTTAGGAGGGTAAAGAGTCATGTCCCATTCTACTAGGTAGGGCCGGATTATGCCTACATCTTGAATCTGCCTCGATTTGCTAGGGCTTCGACATGTTGCTCCAATTTATTCATTCTTTTGGAATGATTGTTTCCATTTTCTGAGTTATCCTCCTCTTCGGATAAAGATTTTGGGGGCTCAGAATTGGAATGCTCTTCACTCTCAGTGTTTGCAGAGGATGAGCTCTCCTCTTCCTTCTTTTTGCCCTTAGACTTCTTAGAAGGAGTTTTGTCTTTTAGTTTCTTTTTCTTCTTAAGCAACTATGAAAGCATCTGCTTAAAGGTATCAATAGATTCTTGCTGAGCTCGAATCATATCGAGTTGCTCCCTTTGGACTCAGGCCTGCTTTTCAAATTGCTTGGCCACTTCTTCGGGAGTGCTCGCCATGTAAGCAGAGACTATTGTGTTTGAACTAGAATTTGAAGACTGGGATGCGATGATAACGGAGTGCTCATCGTTCACCTTAATTCAAAGACTAGCCCGTACGGGTCTGAGTGTGTCAGTAGACCCCTTCAGGTTCAATAAGAATACCTTCAAACCTGGAGATCAGGTAACGTCTGACTCCTCTGAAGTGACAGCCAATTGCTTCTCTTTGGATTTGCTTGGTGTGAAACTTGACCCCACCATGTTTGCAGTCACTTTCAGGTATTCGACATCGGAGAATGACTTCTTCTTCTTGGATCGTCGTCTCTTGGCCGAGCTTGAAGCCGCTGATAATCAACTAAAAAACTGAGGGCTTGGTTATCTAAAACCACAATGACAACCGGAAAATACTGTTGAGATGAGCCACTCGCAGTAACATTAATGAGTGATTTGGTGGACACCCTTTTCCTTGTCAAGTAGTCCCTCAGGTCCATCATGGGGACATCTAAGGAACTAGCCTTAAACCCGTGGAGGTGAGGGCTTTTTGGCTCTTTATGTCTTGAAGACATGCCATTCTGAATGTGGGTCTCGCGTTTCTTTGTTGAAACATGGACGCGAACCTTAAGTGTTGGTTGGGTTTATCTCAGAATGTAGACATTGCGTTTGGTATTAGAAAAGTGGGAGTCGTATTCTAGTACAGGCAGAACGCGAGTCTCACATTTTAGAGCAGGCATAACTTGGCTCTCACATTTTGGAGCAAGCAGAACCTGCGTCTCACATTTGGACCCTGAGACGCATTTAAGGAACGCGGGACTCATGTTTTGGAAGAGAAACATGGTCCTCACGTTGTTTAAGAAAAACACGAGTATGACCTCGTTTCTAAATGTGCAGAACAGATAATGTCTACAAAATTTTCAATCTGTTGTCGAAGAGCATGACGCCTTCATCGATGTTCAGCATTTCGGTTGAGTCGCAAGGGTTGTTGGAACCCTTGGCAACCTGAAATTTTAGAGTTTAGAGAGGAGAGGGATGGCAGAATTGATCTTCACCATCACTTTGATCGTGTGCCAACACATTAGCCCTATGGGTCTCTTGAGAGACGTTGATGTGGGCTGTGTGGACTACACAGGAGATTTTCAAAACCTCATAGAAGTGGCACTGCTTTGCACAATAAGCAGAAGTGCGGGCCACTTTTGAGAAATCTCCAAAGAGATTTGAGAGCGAGTCCCCGAAGAGACTTTGCGGTACTCCCGCATTGTCTTGGGGCTAGCAGAGCTTGAGGAAAGGAATCCCTCAAATTTTTCTTGGTCGAATTCAACGACGAGGGATTTTACTATCCTTCTAAGGAGCTGGATGTCAGCTGGCGCCACAACATTCTCATCAGTAGAGAATGAAGTCCCCAGCGGAGTCGCCATATTTTGTTTGGTCGGAAAAATAAATTGAAGTAAAATTTTTTTGAGTGATGAAAGATTACAATGGAACAATTCTGATTACAAAGGAGGGGAGAATATCTAGATCTCCCTTTTGTTTAGGGCTGGGTTCTTGATGTGGCGATGGAAAGTGATTCTTATTCTCTGTTGACCGACTGAATGACAAGCTTCTCTTTGAGATGCTCTCAAAAAGTAATCAGAAAGGGGCTCTATTTTTAACTCACTACGTGTTTAGAGTCCATTGATTTCTCCTTTTCTCTCTCTCTGAACCTATGTGGCTAGAAAGCAAGAAGCTTTTTAGCTTAAGAATTCTCAGCTCTCAATCGCAGAAAAAGCCTCCTCTCCTTTTTCCTTTTTTTTCCTATAGCTCTTGAGGCTATTTATAGGGAGTTATAGGGGTATAATTGTCCCCTAGAATTCCTCTATAATAGGATTTAACTCCCCCATTATGTGGGGAGTTATTTGACCCAGTAATGGGGTCAGTTATAATAGAAACACGAGTCCCGCGGTAGACGCGGACCTCGTGTTGTTGTGTAGACGCGACACTCAAAGTTTGCTCCTCAGTTAGAATACAGAGTTAGTCAGACCCGCGTGAGACACGAGATGAAGAGTTACTTAGACCCGCATGAGACGCGAGACGTGTAGTTGCTCAGATCAGCGTGAGATGCAGAGTTACTCAAACCCGCATTTGAGGTGACATGCAGAGTTGCTCAAACCTGCATTTTGAAGTTTATGTTTTCCCATGGACGCGAGGTTCACCTTTTAGTTAAAACACGACCTTCGCGTTAGAGTGAAGCCCGTGTCTTGAGGACTTGTCTCATAGTGATTTTTCGATAGCCGACAGTACTCTTCGAATGCCTCTACAACTATCATACGATCAAGCCGTCGGTATTCAATCGGCTGTCAGCTACCCTAGTCTCTAACTCAGCTAAGAGACACCGCTCCTGTAAGAAGAAGTCCTCTGATTGTGGAGTACCCTGAGGTAACTTCCAGATATGGTGGGTCTATGCACTACACCGATCAAGTCCAAAGGGAAGCAACCGCTCGTCTGCTTTGGCGAGTCTGACGATGAACCTGCTTCTGACTTGAAAGAAATACTGAGCGAATCAGGAAGAGTACCATCACACTCGCATCCAGACTATTACAATTGTCCTGGTGAACTACATTTCCCTAGCCAGGGGTATTGACGTTCGCCATCGCGGAATCTATTGACACCCTTAAGCAAATGCTAGCACAGTTGTTTAAGAAGAAGAAAAAGGTCCAAAGACCAAGGGAAAAAGGTGGAGGGAGAAAGTTTTTCTTCTGAGGATACTGAGAGTGAAAAGCACACAAACCTCGAGTCCCCTAAACCTTCATCTGAACTGGAAGATGGCTCAGAAAGCATATCTCGTCACTCCAAGAGGATGAGAAATCTAGAGAAACACCTCGAAGCCCTTGCGCACCAAGGCAGCCTTCAAGATGTGGGGGTAGTCTAACCCGCGTAATAGGACACAACTCCCTACCCTCCAAGGTTCAAGGCACCGACCCTACATACTTTTGATGGTATAGGGTTATCGAACCAGCACATATACTACTTTAAATCCCAAACTGGGAATGTAGTATCAAATGATGCTATCATGACTCGTTTATTCATTGGCACTCTAAAGACGGTTACCTTTGAGTGGTTAATGAAGTTGCATGTCGGCTCTATCAAAACATGGCTGGGAAAAGCTATTTCTTACTCACTTCTTCTAAGATGATATGGAGATAGCAATGCCGACTCTCTTTGCCACGAAGCAAAAGAAAGGAGAGTCTATCAAAGCTTTTGTGGAGATATTCTGGAGTATGAAACTCCATTATCTAAGTAGCATGTCCCAATCTACACTGGTGGAAACATGCCGCCATAGTCTACAGACTGCACTCCTCACCTAGATAGAGAGGTAGTATGCCACACTTGGAAGCAGCTGGTGCAACAAGGCAAGCAAGCAGAGGAAATAGTCGCCCGGGTTAAGGCTGAAGAGAAAGACAGTGAACCAAGACCCAACAAATCGACGCGATGTACTCTAGAGTCATCTTCTCAGCCAAAAAGAAGAGATACTCTAGCAATGGAGGTTAAATCGCCTTCAAAACCTCAGTCAACCAGAGGAGGTGGAGCTCCCGGCCAAGCACGTGCTAGCAAATCATACTTCTTTAAGGATGAGCACATGATCTCTCTGTTCAAGTTACTCTAGAAGAGTAACAAACTCAAATTGCTAGAGGTTAGATACCCTGACGAAGTCAGGAAGATTGATGATTCCAACTTCTATTTATATTGTAGAATGTTGAGGCATCCTCAAAGATTTGCTACAGCTTTAAAGATATTCTTCAAGCTCTGACACGGATATCCTCAAACTCCGTCCAGAGTAGAAGAAGGTGACAGCTAATATGTCATCTCTTCAATTTGGCAAAGAACTCCTATCAATGCCAGTCGGAGTGTTTCCCATCCCGAAAGGGGAACTGAGGGTGATCAATACTGATCCCCACAACAAAAAAGATAAAGGCCTTGTTCCCATTCCTACTTCTCGAGAAGAGATAATATGGGTTGACCCCGACATTATTGAAAGCCAAAAATGGACAAATGTTACACACAGATCTAAAGGCAAGGTTAAAGTGTCCACTAATAAAGCGGTGGGTATCTCTACCAGGGAACAGAGGAAGATATTGCTTCTCTCACCAGTTCAGGAGAAGAGGAGTCTATCTTGGCTGCTAATACAGGTACTCCTTCCACGTCAAAGACCAGATCTGGCAAGCAGTACTTGAAACAGTATGGTCAGCTAGTGGCAAGCTCTTTCCAACCAGTAAAGAAGACAATTGAGCAATCCACAAAGTAGCCCGTGGACAAACAGAAGGAACTTTGTTATGCCAAAGCCCTTTAAAAAGACGATGTGAGACCATTAACTCCCTTTCGTTTTGATGTTTTGGCTCAGCTCGCCAACATCCCTACTCAGATCACTCTATACGAGCTTCTCAGACTTTCCAAATCCATGTAAGAAGCTCTAAGAGAAGCATGGCAGATTCTGAGGTTTTCTTAACCCAGATTCCTGCCATATCAGAGGAGGAAAATGATGGGCACTGTCATTAGGCTTCTAGACATTCCCCATGCATCACATTCTCTCCAAAGGATATGCAAATAAAGGGAAAATATAATAGACCCTTATATTATACAGGGTACATTGGATCATCTGAAGTGAGTCGCATTCAGGTTGATCCAGGATCTGCGTTGAGCATTATGCCCCGCCAGGTCATGCAGCACGTAAGGATTCTCACCCATCGATTGAGCACTACACAGACTGTCATTTATGGCTTCAATGCTAATGGTACACGCCCAATGGGCAAGATCAAACTCAGATTCCAGATCGGAGATTTAAAGTCTAAAGTGACGTGTTATGTTAATTATACTGACACGTCTTACAATCTGCTGCTGGGACAACCATGGATTCACCACAACTCTATCATCCCATCTACCCTTTATCAAGTGATGAAATATGCTGATGAACGGGGAAGAGTGAGAACATTGATCGCTGAAAGGCATCAGTTCAAAGGGTAGAGAATTACTTCACTGACTCCCTCCCTCACTAAGATTCTCTTGAGGCTGATGAGAATCTCCAGCCAGAAAAATCAGACTCTGGAATGAAGCAGATACGGAATCAGAGGCAGAAAAAAATGTCTTTAGGAAATAAATCCTCTTGTTATGAGCGTTGATAAGCTTGATTTCATGCCACTGCCAATGTTGAAGGTAAGTGGTTTATAAATGAAGACTTAGATTTGGTTTACTTTTATATATTTGTTTTGTATTCCGTACCATTAGAAACTAGTACTGACGTGGATAGTGACCAATGGTCAGCAGTAGATGCTCTGACATCATTGCATGTACCAACCAACTCATCCTTCATGATGCGCGAAAAGACCAATGATGCACAAGAAGCTTTCTTCGAAGTGCCTGCTAAACACAAGGGTCAAAAGCCGATTCTATTCGGGAGAATAGAGTCTGAACTAGTGACTTATGAAAGCTCAGAAGACGATCCTGAATCCCTACAGTTCTCTCTTTATGAGCTAAATGCATCTCGTATGATTGAGAATATGGGGTATGACCTGATGAAAAGGTCCGGCTTGAACTTTGGCCAAGGAAGACGAACACTACTCCAGTCTTTTTGTCCCAAAAGGGAAGGCCCCCTACTACTATCATCAAACTCAGAGGGGGTTAGACTACGTGTCAACTCCAATCTCATTGGGATCTGAGTTTGAGAAATCATTATATGATGATCACTAGTCAGGTATGTCTTTATGGGAATCAAATATCAGTGTCGGCGCTATCTTTAGAGATCTTTCAATGAACATGGTATCAACCAGCCATCTAGAGGATGAAGATGAAGATGAAGAAATGATCCAGTCAGACACTGATCCCTGGATCAAATACCTACTCTCTGGGACATTCGCTTCGAGCATCATAAGCCACCCACAGATGATAAAGTGATTCAGATCAACCTAGGAGATGAGGTTAATCCCAAACCCATCTTCATAAGTGAGAGTTTACCGCTTTCCGTGAAAGAAGACATAATACATCTTATACAAGAGTACATAGATGTCTTCACGTGGAATTATGAGGACATGCCCGGACTTGAACCTCAAGTGGCTATGCATCGCCTCAACATCAATCTAGACGTGAAAACAGTCAAGCAGCAGCAAGGACGGTTCCATCTAGAAATAATAGAGGCAACTGAATCGAAAGTTAAAAAGCTTATAGACTCCGGTTTCATCAGAAAAGAACAACACCTTGACTAGGTAGCCAACATCGTGCCCATCACTAAGAAGAATAAGAAGATACAAATTTTCATCGACTTTCACGATCTGAATGCTGCCTGTCCTAAAGACAAATTCCCTCTCCCGATCACGGATGTTATGATCGATAATACGTGCGGTTTTGAGAGGATGTCCTTCATGGATAGATTTTCAGGATACAATCAAATCAAGATGTACACTAAAGATGAAAAGCATACATCTTTCAGAATGACATTGGGGTGTATTGCTACATCGTGATGCCATTCGGCTTGAAGAACACAGGTCTGATATATCAATGGGCAATGAATATAATCTTCCACGAGCATATACGCAAGGTCGATAATGCTACGTAGACGATACTATAGTAAAGAGCCATGCTAAAGGTGATCACATTGCAGATCTGAAGAGAGTATTTAACATCATGTGAGCGCATCATTTGAAGATGAACCCAACCAAGTCCTTCTTGGGGGTAGCCATTGGCAAATTCCCTGGGTTCCTTGTAACATATAAAGGAATCTATTTCAACTCGGAGAAAGTCTGTGCCATCTAGGGGATGCAACCTTCAAGAAATCTCTGAGAACTCAGAGTGTTGCAAGGATGACTGACTTACACTTGGAGATTCATATTGAATCTTTTAGGACGTTACCAACCCTTGACCAAGCTAATGATGAAAGGAGTCTTATTTATTTGGGACAATGCTTGCCAAGAAGTGTTCGAGGAAATCAAGCAATACCTCCCGCATCCACCCATCCTTGCAGCTCCAGTGTCAGGAAAACTCTTCTTGATATACGTTTGAGCTATGGATCACTCTCTAGAGCCTCACTGGCCCAGAATAATGATTAGGGACATGAGTAAGCAATTTACTGCCTAAGTAAAACTATAATTAGAGCAAAATATCGTTATAACCCCCATCAAAAAGGAGTATCTAACGCTAGTCTTTGCTGTCAAGAAAATGTGACACTGCCTGGTAGGCCAGACTATTCACGTCATTTCAAAAGTTAATCTGTTAAGGTTTCTTATGATGAAACCATCATCGCTAAACAGTCGATTGGCGAAATGGGCTATATTGCTTTCACAACACGAGATACAGTTCCTATCACAGAAAGCTATAAAAGGACAAGCAGTGGCAGACTTCTTGGCTAAACATTCAGATCCAAGAGCAACTAGACTTTATGAAGATATCCCAGATGAAATCTCTGAAGTCTACATGACCCAAATTTCTTTCAAAGAGTAAGTCTGGCAATTATTTTTTGACGGTGCATCAAGGATTGGTCCCACAAGAAACATTATAGCTAGAATAGGGGTAGTGCTCGTATCTCCACAAAACTACGTGATCCCTCATGTATTCTCATTAACCGAGCTGTGTTCCTACAATGTTGCAGAATACAATGCTCCCTTAATCGGGATTCAACTTGCTAAAGAGATTGGAGTTAAAAATCTCGAAACATACAGTGATTCAAAGCTCATCTTCAACCAAGTTCGCGGGGAGTATGAAATCCGACAAGAAGACTTGGTGCCCTATCACAACGCAACCATTAATATGGAGGAGAAGTTCAGAAGCTTCTATATTGACCATGTACCACATCTGCAAAATGCAAATGCAGATGCATTGGCATCTTTTGCTACTTCATTGACCCTTCTAGCTGGAGCGATGGAGAAAGTACTCGTCTACTACTATGACTTATACTGCCCAAAATTTGATTTTGAAAAAAGTCAAACTCCAAGAGGAGACCTTTGAGTCAAAGAGGTTCTGGAGACTTCAATAAGTCTAAAACTCAGGGATTGGCAATTTCCATTCATCGACTTTGTCTTATACGACATCTTGCTCGACGACCCCAAGAAAGGCAGCCGCCATAGAAGAAAGGCTCCTCGATTTTACTACAATATGATTAGCGAACATTATATCACCGATCGTATGATGAAATTTTACTCCACTGCCTTTCATGCAAAGAGGTAGAGGAGGTACTCAGGGAAGCTCATGGCGGTATGTGCAGGTCTCACTAACCCGGACCGAAGCACGGAGACTGGCTTCGAAGACTTGGCTACTATTGGTCGAAGATGATTCCTGACGCCAAATCCCATACTAAGCGATGCCATGCCTATCAGGTCCACGGTGACTTTGTCCATCAAGCACTAGGACATCTTCATTCAACATCCTCTTCATGGCCATTTGAGATGTGGGGAATGGATTTTATCGAACCCATCAGCCCTCCAACATCCAAAGGACATCACTTCATCTTAGTCATAACTGACTACTTCTCTAAGTGGGCAGAAGCTATTCCTCTGAAGAAAGTAAAGACATTAGACGTGATCAAATTCATCAAACCTCATGTACTCTACCACTCTGGCGTACCTCGACGAATTGTCCATAACAACGGACCCCAATTCGTCTGCCAAGCATTTTAGAGATTCTGTAACAAGTTCAGGATCTAAAGTATGTCTTCGACAACATACTATCCAGCTACCAACGGTCTTGCAAAGCCTTTAACAAAACTATTGGAAAGCTTCTCAAGAAGTTCATCTCGAAAAGCCAACTCGACTGGGATGACAAATTAGGTGAATGCCTCTGGGCCTACCGTACAATTATAAGAACCCTGACATAAGCTATGCCATTCTTCTTGGTATATAATGTGAAGCCATACTCCCGTTGGAAGTTTAGATTCCATATATGCACATTGCATGGACGACGGAGATGACAGACGAGGAGAGGCATCAATTGTGACTCCAGGAGTTAGAACTTTGGACGACAAATGTCTACAAGCTCAACAACAAATCAAGCTCTATCAATCTCGAATTTTCAAAGCCTTCAATAAGAAAGTTAGAGGATAAATTTTTCAACAAAGGTGATCTTGTCTTAGCTGTCAGAAGATCCATGGTTATGACATATAAGACGAAAAAAATTTAGCCTAATGGGAAGGACCATTTGTAGTAGAGTCAGTCTACTCAAATGGAGCATACCACCTTATAACTCTAGATTGCGATACTCTCATGATGCCGATCAATGACAAATTCTTAACGAAGTACTATCCTTAAAGGGATACTTCTCATGATCAAGTTAACACTAGCCTCTGATCGAAGATTCACCCTGATCAATCAGATGAATTAGGGTTTGAGATCCAAGATACTTAAGAAAGCTCCAAAAAAAAGCTTTCTTATTCAATTGATCACATCACGGTCATTGACGCCAAGCCAACCGAACATTGGTGACATTATGATGCATGATGTCAACACTGAAGCAATGACAAAGTTAGAAACTTCAGTTTTAGCTTTGTCACTCTTCTCATGATCAAGTTAACGCTACACCTCTGATCGAAGATTCACCCTGATCAATCAGATGGATTAGCATTTGAGATCCAAGATGCTTAGGAGAGTGCTAAAGAAAAGCTTCCTTATTCAATAGAACACATCACGATCGATCAACGCCGAGCCAATTAAATATCGGTGACATTATGATGCATGTGTCAACATTGAAGCAATGACAAAGTTGAAAACTCTGGTTTTAGCTTTGTCATTCTTCTCATAATTAAGTTAACACTACAACTCTGATCAAAGATTCATCCTAATCAATCAGATGGATTAGGATTTGAGATCCAAGATGCTTGGGAGAGCACCAAAGAAAAGCTTCCTTATTCAATGGATCATATCACGGTCGATCGACGCCGAGCCGACCAAACATTGGTGACATTATGATGCATGATGTCAACATTGAAAGAAAAATAAAGTTAGAAACTTCAGTTTTAGTTTCGTTACTCTTCTCATAATCAAGTTAACATTACACCTCTGGTCGAAGATTCACCCTACTCAATCAGATGGATTAAGATCTGAGATCCAAGATGCTTGGGAGAGCGCCAAAAAAAAAACTTCCTCATTCAATGGATCACATCACGATTGATCAGCGTCGAGCCGAGCGAACATTGCTGACATTATGATGCATGATGTCAATATCGAAGGAATAACAAAGTTAGAAACTTTAGTTTTAGTTTTGTCACTCTTCTCATGATCAAGTTAACACTATACCTCTGATCGAAGCTTCACCCTGATCAATAAGATGGATTAGGATTTGAGGTCCAAGATGCTTGGTAGAGCGTTAAAGAAAAGCTTTCTCATTCAATGAATCACGTCACGATCGATCGACGTCGAGCCGACCGAACATAGGTGACATTATGATGCATGATGTAAATATTAAAGAAAAGACAGGCAAAATGTCAGTTTTTAGCCTTGTCACTCTTCTCTAGTACATAGACATGCACCCATCTTCAACTTAGAACAATAGGTCATATTTTGAAGTCGAGTATGCCTAAGCAACAATTTTAGGCACTCTTCTTCTGATCATTCCTCTCAATCCAGAAGGATGGCTTATCTAGCCTAACTTTTTCATATGTAATGGTGGCATATCTCTCTTCTCTTGTTCGATTGATCAAAGCTCGTCCCAACGACAAGGCAACCAAATAGTCAGATGAGCTAATTGAATGAGTTTATCTGATGGTTTATCAAGTCAAACAATTGAAGAAGGTTCATGATGCATCTTTGTTGAACCTTTCCACTATTTTCACATTCATATCAAGATGTGGCGATCGACCAGCTCTCATGATGGGTTGAATGAGTTTATTTGATGGCTTATCAAGCTAAACTCAAAGAAGAAGGTTCGTGACGCATCTTTACGGAACCTTTCCACTGTTTCCACATTCATATCAAGATGTAGCGATTAACTGACTCTCATGATGGATTGAATGAGTTTATTTGATGGCTTATCAAGCCAAACTCATTGAAGAAGATTAGTGATGCATCTTTGCAGAATCTTTTCAGTGTTTCCACATTCATATCAAAATGTGTTGACTGTATGAGGATCAGAGAGGGTTCCACGAGAAATGTTAATTTCTGGACCAAATTCTTGCAGAATTCATATTCACTTCTCTAATGCCTAGCAAGATTCTAGAAATTATCTGCGGAGTAAAAACCCATAAGGTACACCCCGTTACTTAGAGTAACAAAATAATCCAACGCCTTCGACGGCTAAAGGATAGAGAAAACAGCTGGCCTTTAAGTCCAATGAAAAATCCTCGACAACTCATCATGCTGAGGGGAATAGCATGGCTAGCCAATTCAAATGGTATTTGGTAAAGGAATACCAAATCCGTTGATAACTGAGGGTTTGCTAAAAATCTTGAGGAACCTGATCCTGCCTTCCCCTCCAAAATCCCTTACCAATTCTCATCCATAGAATAGTAGGATCACAAAAAGCTGTAATTGTTTCCCCAATGAAATAATCACAGATCAAACCTATAACATTAACATTATACTTTTGGCAGCAAAACCAACATATCTCTAGTAGAATAGAATTTCAACTTGTCAATAGTCCATTAAAATTGCTCAAATCGCAAAATATTCCGGCCAAGTTAAACACTACACCTCTGACCAAAATTGCTCATATCATAATACAAATTCCTGCTAAGTTAATATTACACCTATGACAGTGATTCTCTCGATTTCTAAGACGTTCGATGCCAAGTTAGATATTACACCTCTAGCATCAATTTTATTATTAAGTTAAATACTACACCTATGATAATAATCTTTCCTCGAGCTTTCTCATCGAAATCAAGACGTTCAATGCTAAGTTAATATCATACCTCTAGCATTCATCTCATTGTTAAGTTAACACTAAACTTATGACAATGATTTTCTCAATTTTTTTTCAATGAAAAAGAGACCTTCTTGGTGCTAAGTTAATATCAAACCTCTAGTATACATCCTTGTCAAGTTATCACACCTCTAATAATTCAATTTGCTCAAACTATAAATCCAAATCCATCATGCTAATATTACACATTTGACGGTAAAAATTTCCATAAATTCTTTGTGGATCAACTCCACTTATTATTCTCATTAATAGAATAACAAGTCCACAAAATTCGTTCAAATTACGGATTCAACTCCTGTCAAGTTAACATCCCACCTCTAATAGTGACCCTCTCAAATTCCTTAGCGAAATTACTGAACTTTGGGTTGCTACGTTAATTATCACATTTAGCAATAAAATACAATCACTTTCATTTGTCTGATATTCAAACACAAAATAAAGACAAGATGAAGGCAAAACTTTTACTTTTATCATTCATGTCAAAATTCTAAAAGTGACACAAATACTCTCTTATTCAATAAGATGGAGTGACACAAAAGAGGAAAAGGACAGAAAGTTAATCTCGCTTAGCGAGAGATTTTATTTGGTTCTTGAGGCGCTGAATATCTCTTTGGCGTGCCGCCTTAACCTCAGCCAAGGCTTGGACCCTCAACTCCTCATCTGATAAAAGCTTCTTAGCAGCAAGTTGTGCTTGAATAGCTTCCAGCTGGGTGGACCGGATATTTAGTTCTTGTTGCACTCGTTCTCTAGCAACCTTGAGCTCCTTTGCCCTCTTCTTTTCAGTGGCAATTTTTTTCTCATTATATCGAATTAAAGTTTGTGCCTTAGCAATCGCCACTTGAGCACTTGCAATAGCTCCCTCTGTACTTTTATTGATGAACTCTGACTGTTGGAGATCATCTATCAAATTTGATAGGTGGACTTAAAGTCATCTAGATGATGAGTTTGCTCAACTATCTGTTCCTCAATCTTTTTCTGTTTGCATTTCTGGGCAGCGCGACGGTCGCTTAATACTTGCAATGCAGTGTCAATTGGACTGACATTCTCTAAGGTGCCCAGTTCCTTCGAATACATTCCCAATTGCTCTACCATTACCTAGTGTGTTTTTGCTAGATTGGAGCCCCCAGTTTGCCGAATATTCTCGATTTGATTCTCGAGAAGTAATTGTGCGAATTCGAGAGGACTTCACCTAGAGAGTACCAATTTTGAGCAATATGTCATCGTGACAAAGAATTGCTCGATTATTTGGAGAGTCACCTCTTCCAAAATATTCATAGTTATTGTTGCCATCACCACAGGTGCACTTCTGAATCCTATCTCTACGACTCTTAGGGGCTGAGGGTGGAACACTTGGCTCTGCAGAAGTATGTTGGGTCAGGAGTTATCTTATCTCTGAGGTCACCAAAGGAGCTTCAAGATTTGGAACTGTAAGGCCCTCTTGTATGACATCCTCAAAGATAGGATTCACCGCGAAAGCTTTCTCCATTGAAGCCTCAACAGAAATGCCCTTTCCACTAGTGTCTATAATAGGCTTTTCTGCTTGAGTCGGTGCATCATCACCTGTTGTCATTACGATGGTGTTAGTGATAATGCTAAAATTAAGATTATCAAAGTCTGGTATATTACCAGGTTGAGGAGTCGAAGGTGGTAAATCCTCTGCCAGGTCTCCTGACTAAGAAGATTCCCCCACCAGAGATGTGCTCACAGGGATCCCCTCAATGCTGATCTTGAGAACTTCTAAACTCTCAGTTAGGTCAGTTCCTCAATAATTTCAGCGATATTTGAGGAGGTTTCACCTTCATTAGTAGCTTCAGCCTCTACGAATGTCATACGAGCAAGTGTTAAAACAAGATTTGTATGATGGAAAAGAAAAATAATGATTGGGGTAAAAAAGGATATCCTCAGTAGTATCCGTCTTCTAGCAGCAGTTCCATCTCTAGAGCAGCTACTGGCATCTCCTCCTCTGTCATATGGGAGAATTTGCTAGCATCAGAAGAGCAGGCTTATGGCCAAAATCATAGTCGTCCCCTTCAGACGACGAAGATAATACTTGAACCGAGGGAGCCTCGATAGAGTTTTGCCACCAATCAGCCTAATAATCGGGTTGTATAGCATCATAATGTTTGATGAGCCCAGTTGCATCTCTATTCTTTCTCTTGAAATTATTAATAATGTTGAATCGACTTCTAGTGGAGGTGGATCATCAACTTTCATCCTTTATATTTCCTCCATGGCCCTTGGCTCCTCCGCGGCTGCGGACTCTTTAGCAATCACAGGTTCCTCCGAGACTTTTATTACTACTGAAATTGTATGAACTTTATTACGCTGATTTCGATGATGTAAGAAAGTAAACCAATTCTCCCTCTTCCTCAGACTCATCATCAGCAGAGAATATCGTCTCAAGGCCTGCTTCTGGTCTAGAAATTCCCTGTGAAGGTGCTTCGACCCCAGAACCTCTTTGTGCTTTCTTCCGACTTGTACCACCTTCAGAGGAAGATCGTTGGGCTTGCTTTACCACAACTTGACGGGATTTTCTTATAGAGCTTTTCTCCACAGTTTTGGCATCAGGCTCTAACTCTTGGACCGCTTCATATGTACTAGCCTCTTTCTCACAAATACTTAATCATTCCTTTTGTGCAGATGGTCCTGGATCCGTTACAAGCGTTGTGGGTACATTTGATAGCTTTGATAAACAAGGTGTTCATCCCGTAACTCGCACCGTATTAGAAATGACATACCAAGTGCAAAAGTTGAGGCTGATGTAAGAATTGGGTGTTCGTTAGGGAAGACAAAACGTTGCCCCCTCCCTCTGGCCACATGGAAATACCACACCTGTGCCCCCTTCTAATAGACTTTTGCTGAAGCGAAGGCAGTATTTGGATTCCCCACATAATGTAGATCGTATCCAAACTATCTGGCGAACTGACTTGGCAGATTTGGCTCAATCGTGCAAGTGTCACCTTGATAAAATATTAGATATTGGGTCGAATATTGATCAGCCAACAGAAGACACTAGTGGATAAGGTGGTAAACCTATTTGGACCTGTGAAGTCTAGGAAGCGATCCACGTATGATGTATCCAGAATATCAGGGAAGCACCGGACCAGCTGGTAGTGTTGTATGTGCTTGGCTTCAGAACTGGCTAACTTTCACTGCTTGAATTCTGCTAGAATCGACGGAGATTACTTCCTTCAAATTGACGAGACCTCAAAATTGATACTCACCTGTTTAGAACTCATACTAACTCTACATGGCACGAACCTATTCCCGGCGAAATGTCTTTAATAAGATCACTAGATATTCTGTCTGTTCTCTGCCACTCTGAAATAGATCATAATATTGTAGATAAAGAAAACCCGATAAACTGATTGTAGATACATAAATAGAGAACAATTGATAATAATAAGTTTTGAATATTAGGCGTCAATTACTTTAAGAAGCATAATTAAGAATTCATATTAACTACTTTCTGAATGTTAACCGACTATAAATTAAATATCTAGAGAATACCCAAGTCTTGTAATGTTGGCCGAAGAGATCATCAAGAAAATTCTGATAAGCTAGTTCAGACACAGCAAGAAAGCTCGGTTCATTAAATCCGCGAAAACTAGTCAGGTGGGGGAAATTCGGGGAACAAGGCTAGAGTGCTAAACACTACCGGAAATGGCCAATAGCAAAATGAAACCTAGGTGGGGTCATTGCGTTACACAACGTCAGGCGCTAAATACTAGGGTGCGATGGAGCTAACATTCAGCGAGACTCACACTTGGCGGAGCTTATGTGGCGAAGCCAACGCGTAAAACATCGCAAAATGTTAAGCGCCAGGGTGAGCAAGGCCCACGCCTATTTAAGCTCGCATAGCATAGAACACGACTCTCGATTGGCAAGACTAGCGGAGTCCATGACTCATCAAATCCATGAAAACCGCTAAGTATAGTAGCTCTGAGCTCAGTGAAGTTGATAGGAGAGATCATGATTGCTTTTGAATAATATAGAAAATACAGTAATTTAGCTGCCAGAAGTTCTGAATCTGAGAATCTGTTTTTATACTGACACTCTTCATGTAGTAATGCGGTCTATCTGATTACCAACATAATGACTACCCATTTTTCTGTACTGATCCTCACTTTCTGTGCTAATCCCTATAGAATACCCGTATATATATAGCATGCGGAGCTGAAGAACTGCTCGATAATATGATGCACTAAAATAAAAAAAATGCCAGAATAGAATGAGAACAATCACATCTCACCTGACATTACCTTACTAGTCTACCCATATGTTAAGTTGGCATAAGGATTACGAAAATCAGAATAGTAAAAATGGGAGAGATAAGAACAGTATGAAAAAAGATAGGTGAGCACGAAAGGACTAAGACTGGTGATGATAGCGCAATAAGAAGGATATGATATAGAAAATTTACCAACTCAAGGACATGATAAAAATGGGGATAATGGTTACGGTCGGTACCTCCGGATTCCTGTTCCAGATATTAGGCATTCCTTCCTGTTCTCATTCCATTCGATATTTTGACTTCTCCTTCAGTCAATTATGTGTTTGCCTCCTTCTGTCATTTGTCCTAACTCTTGGTCTCTTCTACGCCTGACTATTGCTTGTTGCTGGGGGTGAAGTGAAGTTCCTCTGCCAGTAGGTCTTGGATTCTCTCCCAATGGTGGTACTGAATGTGTTGATTGGATTGGTGTAGTGTTCTCTGTCTTCTAGAATGGATAGTCACTCTTCAACTGATCTCCGGACCCATACACAACATAATTCATAAATTTTCAGGCGGTTGTGTTGTAAGTGCTTGGCTTCAAACAGTATCCACATATCATATGTTGAGGGTGAGGTTGGAGTGATTGGTTGGCTAGTGGGGTATCCAGGGGACTGTCTGAGTCTTCACCTTCTATCAACTAAGAGGGTCTCTTTGCTGTCCTTTTCTGTATCTTATCCTAACGCTTCTTCGCCGGTTCCCGTTCTACCTCTTGAGCGATGGTGAAAACTTTGAGAATATGTCTTGAGCTACTGGGTATAAGGAACATCTTGATCTACATCTTCAAGCCTTGCTGAAATCTACTAGCTCGGTTCTTCTCGTCAGCCATCATGTGTGGCGCAAACCAACTATGCCTTAAGAACCTTGTAGCATACTTGTCTGCCATTCGATTCTCCTACTACAATCTGATAAATTATTCTTTCATCCCTTTCTGAGATGTTTATAGGGAAAAATCACTCATAGAATTCCTTCGAGAACTGGTTCCAAGTGATGAGTTTTTCCAGTCTCGCTTCTTCCACCAACCACCATGCTCTGGTCACATCTGTCAACTGAATTTTGACTGCTTCCACTTGGTTCTCGTCAGGGACCTGGGCTGCCTTCAGAGAGCTGTCGTGTCTACCAACCACTGTTCTGCACCAGGGTTTCTCTATACCCGAAAAGATCGTCGGCTGTAATCTCCTGAAATCCAACACATTTTTTGGCTTCTTCTCCTGGGGTGCAACTAATAACCTTTGGTGCAAGATCTCCAACTGTTCCTGTTAGTTTTCCATCATACTTTATAGAAATCACCTCCAATCAACACTTTCTCCATCAGGGTTACCCTAAGAAGAACCAAAACCATTAGGATTTTCCCTATCTTTTCATGTTCGAGTTGGTCTAAGAATAACTTGAAACTGAGGTATGAAAGGATGGGAGAACTTCAAAATTTAAGGGAAGGATTATCAAGAGAAAATAGATAACTCTGTACCTATAGTTGGATTGTATAACCAGGACTCATGCATTCTAGTTACAAATTTCTTTACCATTAATTGTCGACTGGTTGTACTGAGGATGTGAGAGCCTAGGCTCTGATACCACCTGTAACGCCCTGAAATTGCGGGTATGAAGACGTTACTGTGACGTATATACGTAGGTCAAAATACCCTCACATATATACGCTAAGCATCAGTACAGGCAAGAATTAGAGCACGAAAGTACGTGGTGCATTATATATTCTAACATATGAGTACAATTACAAGGTTACCATAAGATGTGACACAATATTATAATAATATTATATCACCGATAGGCGCAATTGTAAGAATACAAGGAGATATACAATTATGAACTATACAAGAGAAGGCTCAGAGTCAGAGCAGGAAAACTCTGATAACTCTCCGAGAATAAGCCAGAATACTGAAGATAAAGAAACCCTGATAATACTGAACATAAATAAAGAAGACCGATAGTTAAGAATTCAGAAGACCAAGCATCAATCACTCTAAAGGATATAGCCAAGAATAGAGAATAACTGTAGAAAAACCCAAATACTGACTTCTGAAAGATAACTCGATCATGGATGAATTATGAGAATACCTGAGCATCATAGAGTTGGCTGAAGAGATCATATAATAGCTTCATTCAGAACCAGCCGCTACATCTCTAGTCTATCCATATCTTAAGTTGGTATAAAAGCTACGAAAAAATTAAAACAGTGAAAAGATGGAAGGGATTAGGAATCAAAGGAAGGATGATCAAGAAAGAAAAAGATAACTCTTTACTTATAGTTGGATTGTATAACCAGGACTCATGCATTCCAGTTGCAATTCTTCACCATTAATTTGCCATCTAGACGTATTGAAGATGTGAAAGCTTAGGCTCTGATACCATCCTGTAACGCCCTGATCTCGCGGGTACGGAGATATTACTGTGACGTATATATGCAGATCAGAAATACCATCATGTATATACGCTAAGCATCAGTACAGGTAAGAATCAGAGTTTGAAAATAGGTGGTGCATTATACATTCCAAAATATGAGTATAATTACAAAGTTATCACCAGATATGACAAATTTACAAGAATATTACATCACCAATAGGCGCAAATATGAGAATACAAAGAGATATACAAGTATGAACAGTACAAATGGCGCTCATGAGTTACAACAGGAAAACTCGAGAGTCGAGCAGGGGGGCCTGGAAGGATTGGGCTTCAGATGGTCTGCCAATTATCCATGTTTCAGCTGCGTATCTCTGATCAGCATCCGGGAGAATCTACAAGATTCAAGCTTCGAGACCTGGACATGAGGATTCAGGAGTGTCAGAACTACTCAACAAGTGGTATGGCGAATGTCAAGTGGCGTGCAAAGATAGTACACGTGTATCGATAAAATCGAATCATAAACATGCATTGAAAATCATGTCGTGAGCACAAGCATACAGAAGCATGTAGATAGATAGCAAGCGATATCAAGCAGAGAATACTCATGGTATAATAAGATAAGAGCAGGAGACTGATGGAATAGAACACAAGTGGTAAAGCAGGATGTAAGCAGCTATAATATAATAATGATCATAAACCAGAAATCAATGTATGAAAGCAAATACGGCAACACCAGCGGTACAAACCAGTTTATGGCTTCATGAGATGAGTACGTCGAAGGAATAATTCAGACAAGGAAACCCTCATCTATATACCGTATATCTCACGTTATCATAAACTAAGTTTAGACAATTCGAATTGCAGAACATACAACGAATATACTGTTGGCATCTTTTATTATTATTATTACTCGTCTTACCTAAATGTCTAGATATGTGAACTAACATCCCAGCACACATATATCCACATTTGAGTAAAGCAAGGTTGTTATTGAAAACCAACGGGGGTATCAACAATAATGTTTACAGTGGGTCTTGTGCATGCCTAGGACCACGGTCCAGGGTGTTCCATTGTTGGTGTATAGAACTGGCCACAAGGCCTACAGAAGGGTCTTATAAGATGCCCTTATCAAGATGGTACCAAGAAAAAGGGAGCCAGCGCTCCCCTCAGTCACCTGGAGGCCCTCAGGTCGAACCGGAAAATTTAGTTGCATAACATACCTAATACCACTATAAACATGAACATATATTGATAGCCGTAAGTTTCCCCCAACCTGATATAAGTTGTCCCATTTTATGGTTTTTTAGATAATTATCAGATTTCGAGAATGAGCAGGAACAAACCAGGAATATCAGGAATACAGGTGTATCAGAAGTACAGTTTGTACTGAAATACATCAAGATGTAAACAAGATTTCAGCCATCATTCCCGTTATCATGATAATTATAAGAGTCAGGTATGTCATGCCGGATGTCAGGTGATAGCATGACTAGAAAGCGATATTAGGCAGGTGACGAGTGATGGTATGGTATATGTAAGCACATCAATCGATACAGGAAAATAGTACCGATATACGAGATTGGTACGAATACCGAAAAACCATATAGTTTCAGGAAAAACAATATAATTAATATTTCAAATTCTTTACAACCATTAATAAAATAATAGATAAGGTAGCGAGCATGTATTAAGCAAGGAAGCGAACACTCAAGCGGAGCAAAGCGAGCTGGAGGTACAATCAGCAAACAGTGTTTAAACTCTAGAGCGCCTGACGGAGCTACTAGAATGACTCAGCTTAAAAGGCGAGTCTAAAATTTGGTAGAGTTTCGCCTAGATGAATCTAGTGGTAAAGCGATGAGCGCTAAACATGCCTACCAGGCAGAGCTGAGTGACCTGACGGTCTATGTAATACATTATTTGAGTATTACCAATAATAATAATAATAAAATGTTAACTTATATGCATGCACTGGGGATCGAACTCGGGTCCCCAGCAAGGGAGAGGAGAGAGTAGACCATAATGCCACATTGGCGTGTAATCCAAAAGCCCTCGAATTTAAATTTGAACCTAATAAGCTAGTCAACCTATAATTTTCAAATCTAAACCGAATTTCCTTGAGATTTTTAGCAATCTTCAATTCTTATCTGAACTATTAAATTAAGCAATCTAAACCTAACTAAAATTCAGGTTTCTAAAATATCTAATAACCTATATAAAGACCAAAACTCTTACTTTCTCTTCTACCTCAAGAGAAAACCTAAATTCAAACTCTCCCCACTTTTTTCTCTCTTTTCTCCTCAAGCGGATCGTGAACGAAAAAGGGTTTCGAGGTACAGAGATTGAGGAGTAAGCAAGTAAGAATAACTCAGGTAAGTAGATCTAAATTGTGAATTTAATTTCAGTTTTTTTAAAAAAACTTAAATTAAATTAGAACCACAAAAAAAATATAATTTATTAATTTCAACAATCTACTGCTCAACTTATCTATACCCTATGGCAAAACTCACCGCAATATATTTATTGATTCCTAGAAACTTACCGAATAAATTTTTGTATGATCATTGTTTTAATACTCCACAAAGCCTTGATTTGAGCAAATCAAATCTAAGAAAGTAAACTCATTTTCCATAATTAATATGACACAAATAGTCTAATCAATACCATGTCTATACCAGGGCCATCTATGAACTTTTGTATACATCAAAACCAATTAAAAAAATTCAACTAAAATATATGTGAGAAGGTACTAGTGCATAAAAAAAATTACACCTTTCAAAGTTTCAACAAATTGATCTATATTATATATATATATATATATATATATATATATATAATATATATATATATAATATATATATATATATATATATATATATATATAGCCGCTGCTCTCGGCCAGGCCGAGAGTAGCTCGGCACTGCATAATCCCGCTTGAGTCTGTGCAGGGCTAGGCCGGCCAGGCCACACCGGGCCTGACCTGCCCCGGGCTAGCCCGAGCTTGTTGGCCTGGGCTGGCCCGATCCTGGTTGGCCGGGCTGGGCTGCACAGGGGGTCAGCCCCAAGGCAGTTGTTCCCCAAAAAAAAAATTCTGCTAATTGTAGAGGCCCACAAGCCTGTTTCCAGCCCAGCTCTGTATGAGGTGCCTCTTCTAGATCCACACCTGCATGACAGAACCCGACCCAACTAAAAAATCTAGATTTGTTAACCTGTAGTAAAACAATTAAAATAATTAGTTAAAAATAAAAAAATTGGAGAAAAATATAAATAACAGTCTACAATACTTTTACTTTCTATGATAAAATTTTCAAAGGAATAGCAATATAAATTAAATCAAATTACCCCTTTAAAGTCAGTTTCCCTTGATGGTAAATCCAAACCCGTTAAGAAATTTAATGTTAAAAGTCTTTAAAGACCCAACAAAAGAAAATTTAAAATTGGTCAAATTAAACCTATAACTTTCATGTAATCCAGAGGATCATATTCCCAACATTAAGCTAATTAATCAAGATTTAAAAACCCTTTATGAACCAAAACAGAACATTCTTTTCAAAAAAAAAAAGAGATCCTAACAATTTTTATTGAAATAATTTATGTAGATTTATCGGGATCCTAAGATTTCAGTGCTTTGGATTGTGATCTAGCTCAGGTGAGTGCTTTTTCTCTTTCAGTTAAATAAGAATTTTTGTGATAAATGATTTTTTTCTAGTTAGGTAATTATGCTATAAAGGTTATTTAAAGGATTAAGTTAGTTTTCTAGTATTTAGAAATTTTATAGTTTCATGAATTACTTCCATGTACTACCTGTAGTATATTTATGTATTTTTGCATGTAATTAAGTTCACTTGTTCTAAGTAATAAATCTTCATGATCACTACATGACATCAGTTAGGACTTTATCAATAAAACTCAACGGGATGACAATGTGACATGTATTGGATGACTATCATGTCCATGTTATCTAACTACTAAAAAAACATTGGTATATGATAACAATCTCGTCCTGCTTATCATATTCACCGATATATATCCTGTCATACATGTATCATGATTTCACTATTGATGTTGTTATTGTTGTCATTATCGAGTTATCCCAGTAAATTTTAGGTAACATGTACATTAATAATCTTGATAACTAATGACATGATATTAAACAACTTACACTGGGATTAGAAAAATTGATGGAGGAGACGTCTGTATTTTGGGTGGACCTAGGATTTAGGTTGCACAGCCGAAAGAGGGTTCCACTGTAGGGTTCAGGGGGGTGACTGGGACCCTGTCCTGTTCTTGTTCCTGTTATATATGTCCCTGACTTGTTATACATGTTCCTTGACTACCTTGCCGTAGGGCCTGGTTCAGAGCTAGGAGTATGAGCCGTAGTCCCGAGTATGCACGGGACCCACCTAAAACACAGATAATGTCTCCAACCAATCAGTTTCAATAACTAAGGACCTCAATTGGCACGTGTAGTAGGCATAGTATAGGATGCGTATATTATATGTGGCAATTGGTATTCGCTAACATAATTAATAATGAAGAAAAACAAATTCTTACATTGATGTTATAAATTGAACCTGATTTATGCATGCATATTATGATAGACATTTGATTATACCCATGACCAGATGTATATCTAACTATATCATTAACTGGCTTAATTACTATTCATTTATTGTTTGGCATGTTATTCCAACCTTATCATGTATATTTTTCTTTCATGATATGCTTACACATTACATGCATGTGCACCTTCCCTTTTTATTTTACCAATCACTAGGCCGCTTATTGGCGACCGTAAGTTTGCTATGCCTAGATCCAGATCCGAGGATATTGCAGAACCAGGAGTACTTTGAGCGCGTTACAAATCTCCAGTATACCATCCTCGGTTCAGCTCGTAAGGATTTTAGTATTTTTAGTTCTATTCCTATTATGCTTATAATAAGTGAACTTTTAAAACATTATTGTACTTGATTTTGAATGCTGGAATAAATTGTGAACTTTATATTTTGATTTAATACATTAAGGCTTAGCGTATTTATATTGAGAATACGTCGCCGACTCTCGTCACGTACCCAAATTTGTGTATTTTAGAAAGTGAGGCGTGACAGTCTAAGCACACTTCTCTTTCGAGGTAGTGGGCGAGAGCGCGGAGGCTAAAGTGCGCTCGGGGTCTAAGTGTACTCTCGGTAGTTACCACAAAAGCCGTAAGGGTGCAGGCCTAAAACTAATTGGTAGCCAGCCCAGGAGTGGGCAGAAACTCGGAGTTAGTACGAGAGTACATACACGAGATGTCAGTACCATATGATCATACATATAAGTGAGATAATATCTAGACTACCGTAGAGTGGAGAAGCTCAGAAGTTGATAGGGCCCAGAGGCCGAGTAGAGGGAGGCTAATGACCACGAAGGGTCGATCACGCAAAGTATAAAGCAGTAAAAAGAGTACATCACAGGCACGGTATATGTACAAGAAGTAAATTACCCTAGTACAAGTATTCATCACAGACATATACATGTACAATCATGGGCACTCGGTCACATACAAATACAGGGGCACCGCGTAATACAAAACACATTTAAATACAGAATAAAATACACGTCGACCCAACGAAGCGGGGAAACCTAAATCAAGCGGGACACTCGCCTAAATCTTCGGAAAAGCCGCGAAGTCCCAGAGTTTCAAAACACGAGTACGTGCCATAAATATAATAAAATATATATAATTTTAAAAAGAGAAAGAGAATATGAGAGAGAAACTAGAGAGGAAAAGTGAGAGCTAGTGAGAGAAAGAAATCTAGAGAGAAAGTTAGAGAGAAGATCAAGAGAGAGAAAGAATTAGAGAGATAGAGTAGCATGAGAGAGAAAGAGAGGGACATGAGAGAGAAAGAGAGAAAATGGGGAGAGGGGCTGGCCGGCCTCTGATGGCCGGCCAGGTGGCTGCCGGTGGCGGTCCTGGCCACCGGCAGTCTGATCAGAGAGAAGAGAGAGAGAGAGGAAGAGGGAGAGAAAGAAGGTACAGAGAGAAGGGAGGGAGAGAAAAAGTGAGAGAGAAGAGAAGGGAGAGGGGGCTATTGCCCCCTCCTCCGCCCACGCACAGGGGCCAGGAGTCCCCCTGGCCATGCACTGCCGCCAGTGACGCCCAACCCCTGGGTGGCATTGGCCACCCCCAAAGAAGAGGGGGAAAATAGGAGGGGTTTTAGTTTTGGTGATGGAGAAGAGTAGTGAAGGAGGTGGAGATGATGATTTTGGTGGTGATTTTGGGTGGTGGATGTTGAAATTGGAGGGAGAGGAGCAAGGAAGAGGTTATGGGAGTTGTAATTGAGGTAGAGGAGAAAGAATTTTGGTTGTGGTGATGGTTAATTTGAAGAAGAAGAAGGTGGAGATGGTGGTGGTTTTGAGGAGGAAAAAGGTGGAGGTGGTGGTTGTTGATGTTATTGTTGGTGTTGGTGATAGGAGGAGGTGGCCAGAGTTTGGAGGGGATCCTCACTGGCGACGGTGGCCGGAGGCGCCGACGGCCAAGGAGGAGGAGAGAGGTTGAGGGGGAGAAGGTTGAAGGAGAAGAGAGAAAGAAAAAGAAAGGAAAAAAGAAGAAATAAAAGAATGAGAAAGAGGAAGATTGATGGGAGGGGGATGAGGATATGACCGGGCCCCATGTGGGGGGTGTGGGTCAGTGGTGACCTGATGAGGGAAAGAAAGGAAAAGAAAGAAAGAAAGAAGGAAAGAAAAGGAAAGATTTTGAAAAATAATAATATTATAATAATAAAGTCGGGAAACATCGACTATTCCAGAAAAATCCCCAAATATACCCAGAGGTAGAAATATTATCTTGAGAAGTAATACGAAATCAGTTTTTAGAAATAAAATCTCATTTTCAAATTAAAATCCTGAAATCTACCAGCGATACTAGTAGACACCATAACCGGTCAAACTTCGATAAATTCTGAAAAATCTCTAAAAATGTATTTACATAGAAAATGTGATTCTAAAAAATAAGGTGAAAGTAGATTCTAGAAATTCAACTCTGATTGTAAACTAAAAATCCTAGAATCAACTAGCGATACTGGCCGACACCAATTCCGGTGGAATTTTGATAAATTCAGAAAAATCTCAAAAAATGTATTTAGATAGAAAATATGATTTTAAGAAATAATGTGAAATTCATTTCTAAAAATTCAATTTTGTTTATAAATTAAAAATCTGAGAATCATTCAGCGACATTGGTCGACACTGGTTTTGAAGATTTTCAATTTAATTCAGAAAAATTCTAGAAAATTATGAAAAATCTAGAATATTGGAAAACAATATTTGAAACTAAAATTGATCAAATCTGACTATCGAAAAGATTAAATCAAGCAATTGAAAATCACCTAGAGGGGGGGTGAATAGGTGATAATGCTAATCAAAGGGCAATTTAAAAATTTAAAGCTACAACAATCACAATCAAGAATCACAAGATGAATGCAAGCAAGTAAGTATGATGAGCAAGTAATAAGTGCAAGCAAAGTAGAGTAAGAATTGCAAGAATATAAAACAATCGCAAACACAAGGATATGTTATCGAGGTTCGAGCACCCAGCTCTACTCCCCGCCTTCCCCAGAAGGATTCCGACCACTTCCACTATCACAAAGATCTCAAATACAATGGAGTACCCAACTCCTACAATCTCAAGAACAAGTAATTTCCTTGGTAGTCAAAAGACCACAAACTCTCTCTTTCAAATATCTCTTCCCTTACAAAGGTCCTTAGAGAATATTGAGTAGGAATGAAGCTCTTGTGTGTAAGGAGAAAAGAGAATTAATTCAGAGCGTATTTGAAAAACCCTTCAGAAAATCAGTGAGAAATTCAGCACAAAAACCAAGAAACAAGTCTCTTTTGAAATCCTTAAACTTTTGAATTTTCTAGCAATAATTGTTGTAACCAATCTCTCCCCAAACACCCCTATTTATAGGAGAGGGCTAGGGTTTAGGGATAAAACATAATTACTGATGTTTAGGAGGTAATCAGATCAAAATATATCTTTAAACGAATTTTTAAACACAAAAGACAAAAATAAACAGCTCTTAAAAATCTGCCCGTTACTGTTCAAACGGTCAGATCGGTCGACTGGGCCGGTCGACCGGTAGTACAAAAATTCGACCGTTATAGGCTAGCGGTCGACCGACCCGGTCGACCGATAAAACCTGTGAGCAAAAACAATAGTCCGGTCGACCGCCCCGGTCGACCGACAGACATGCACATGGATACGTGCATCTGCCAAAACTTCGGTCGACTGGTCCGGTCGACCGGACCAGACTGACACAGACTCGGTCGACTGCCCCGGTCGACCGGATCAGGTCAAAAATTGATTTTAGAAAAGAAAACAAAGAGGATTTTGATTTTAACAAAAATACTTTTGAACAGGGAATAGTATAAAACATAAATATATATCTGTAGGCAAAAACTTGTATGCAAAATATTTTTGTATAATTTATAAGAAATTATTTTGGAATAAGCATGTGCGCAAAAACGTGTGTGATAGAGCTTCAAACCTATCCACTATTCTTTAACATACTATAAACTGAAAAACAAATTACATGAAGACTTCTTGAGCTATCTTCAAGTCTTTGAGCCATCCAATGCCTTGCTAGTGCCTTCTCTTCTATGATCCTTCCTTGATGTGCAATTTGCCTTCCTTGCTTTGTGGAACTTAGAAGTTCTTGCAATAGCTAAGCGAATGGTCTCTAAACATGGTACAAACCTGAAACTTATCTTAACAAACTTGTTAGTACCAAATAGCACTAATTTGGTTTGTCATCATCAAAACACAAAACAATTGGAGAGTGTAACCTCTTGGGCCAACAATCTCCCCCTTTTTGATGATGACAAAACAAATAGGCTATTAACAAAAATATAGGGAGGAGAAAACTCCCCCTCAAATTATGCTATAAATAAAACATAAGAATATGCTCTAGATACCAATAATTGAAATGATGTACCAATTATTGAAACACAAAAATTGCTCTTGATACCAAAAATACCAAAACAACTAAAACACAAGAATACATGAATTCAAAAACTCATACATACATAAACATAAAACTCATAAAACAAATCTTTAAAATTAAAGCATATAAATTCATATGGAACCAAGACCAAATGAACTTATTTTTGTCATGTAAACTTATTCTCCCCCTTTTTGTCATACATCAAAAAGGGTTATGAAAAACATGTCTATTCAATAATACAAACATTAAGTTCTCCACAAATAAACGAAAATCTAGCAAAATCAAGGGGTTTAGTGAAAATATCGGCTAGTTGTAAATCCGTGGAAACATAATCAATATCTATATCACCTTTCTCAAAATGATCTCTAAGAAAGTGATATCTAATCTCAATGTGCTTGGTCTTACTATGTTGATTTGCATTTTTGGTCATGTGTATAGTACTAGTATTATCACAAAATATTTTTATATGATCAAAGTGCAAATCAAAATCAAGGAGAGTATGTTTCATCCAAAGGACTTGTGCACAACAAGCCCCCGCGGCAACATACTCCGCCTCGGCGGTTGAGAGAGCCACGGAATTTTGTTTCCTAGAGGACCATGAAACAAGACAATTACTAAGAAATTGACATGTCCCACTAGTACTCTTTCTATCTACTCTACAACCCGCATAGTCGGCATCCGAATAGCTAGTCATTGAAAAATCTCTAGTTTTCGGATACCAAAGACCCATCCCAATTGTGCCCTTAATATAACGAATAATGCGTTTTTACCGCAATAAGATGAGCCTCTTTAGGACACGATTGAAATCTAGCACAAAGACACACACTAAACATGATATCCGGCCTACTTGCCGTCAAATATAAAAGACTTCCTATCATGCTTCTATATAATTTAATATCAACATTTTTACCTTGTTCATCCTTATCAAGCTTGGTTGTAGTTGCCATTGGAGTGTTGCAAGCCTTTGATCCTTCAAGCCCAAACTTCTTTACTAGCTCCTTTGCGTACTTGGCTTGGTTAATGAAGGTTCCGTCTTGCAATTGCTTGATTTGGAGTCCAAGGAAGAAATTGAGCTCACCCATTGAAGACATTTCAAATTCAAGTTGCATGACTTTCTCAAAATCCTTGCATAAAAGCTCATTAGTAGATCCAAAAATTATATCATCAACATATATTTGCACAATTAAAATATCATTATCAACATGCTTAGTAAAAAGAGTTGTGTCTACTTTGCCTTTAATAAAATTATTTGAAATGAGAAAACTAGAAAGCCTTTCATACCAAGCTCTTGGAGCTTGTTTCAATCCATACAAAGCTTTATCAAGTTTAAAAACAAAATCGGGATGAACATGATCAACAAAACCGGGAGGTTTTGAAACATAAACTTCTTCATTAATAAAACCATTTAAAAATGCACTTTTTACATCCATTTGAAAAAGTTTAAAATTTTTAAAACATGCAAAAGCTAGTGTCATCCGTATGGCTTCAAGCCGTGCTACGGGTGCAAAGGTCTCCTCAAAGTCAATTCCCTCAACTTGAGTGTAACCTTGGGCAACTAACCTAGCTTTATTCCTAATGACATTTCTGGACTCATCCATCTTGTTTCTAAAGATCCACTTAGTACCAATTATTGGTCTATCGTGGGGCTTAGGAACAAGGTGCCAAACTTGGTTGCGCTCAAATTGATTGAGTTCCTCTTGCATGGCAAGCAACCAATATGGGTCCGTCTCGGCTTCGAGAATGCCTTTGGGTTCAAAATGAGAAATGAAAGCAAAGTTACCACATAAGTCATGGAGTTTGGAGTGCGTTGTGACTCCTTTAGATGCATCACCCAAGATGAGCTCCTTAGGATGATTTGTAGCGTATCTCCAAGCTTTAGGAAGCGGTTGAGTGCTTTCCTCCTTATCCTCTTGAACTTCACCAATAGGGTCTAGCTTTTCTTCTTGAGCGGGTGAGTCCTTCAAGGATAGTCTCTCCATGTCTTCACCTAATGGTTCAATCTCTACAACATTCTCAACAACCACATTAGATTCTTCAAATTTAACATGCATGGATTCTTCAATGGTTTGAGAAGATCTAATGAAAACTCTATATGCTTTGCTAGTAGAGGAATATCCAACAAAGATAGCCTCATAAGCCTTAGCATCAAATTTACCCAAATTATCCTTAGTATTCAAAACAAAACACTTGCATCCAAAAACTTTAAAATATGCAACATTTGGTTTTCTAGAATGATACATTTCAAAAGAAGTTTTTGAAGAATTTTTGCATAAATAAATACGATTCGATATATAGCATGCGGTGTTTACGGCCTCGGCCCATAAATATTGAGGGAGGTCATATTCACTTATCATTGTCCTAGCCATCTCTTGAAGTGTTCTATTTTTCCTTTCTACAACTCCATTTTGTTGTGGAGTTCTAGGACAAGACATTTCATGCTTAATTCCCTTTTTATCACAATAAGTCATGAAGAGTTGGTTAACAAACTCACCACCTCTATCACTTCTTATTCTCAAAATCGGAAAACCCTTTTCTTTTTCAACTCTTTTTCGAAAAATGTTAAAATGAGAAAAAGTTTGATCTTTATTTTGTAAAAAGAAAACCCAAGTAAAACGGGAGAAATCATCAACCAAAACAAATGCAAATCTACTTCCATTTAAACTCTTAGTTTTAGTTGGTCCAAAAAGATCCATATGAATTAATTCTAAAGGCCTAGTTGACATGATATCCTTGATTGGTTTAAAGGAAGACTTGGTTTGTTTCCCAAGTTGGCACGCACCACAAATGCGGTCTTTCTCAAAATTCAAGCAAGGTATACCCTTCACCAATTCCTTTGAATTAATCCTAGAAATATGGTCAAAAGATGCATGTCCTAATCTTCTATGCCAAAGCCAAGAATTTTCATCAAAAGCATTTAAGCATTTAGTAGAACAATCTAAATTAAGCATGTCAATGATATAAACATTATTATCACGAAAACCGGTAAGAATACAAAACATCGGATTTAACATCAAAAATCTTACATGAGGAATCATCAAAAACAACTTTAAGTCCACGGTCACAAAGTTGACTAATGCTAAGCAAATTATGTTTTAAACCATCTACTAAAACAACATTCTCAATAATAGGAGATGCACCAATTTGAATGTTACCTATACCGATGATAGTTCCTTTGGAGTCATCCCCGAAGGTGACGGTGCCACCTTCCATGTACCTTGATAGGGTTGTGAAGTTGTTGATGTCTCATGTCATGTGTCTTGAACAACCACTATCAAGGTACCACCGCTCCCTACGTCTTGGAGCTTTGGTGTGTACCTACATCAAACAATTTAAGACTTGATTTTGGTACCCACATTTTCTTGGGTCCTCTAGGGTTAGTGTCATGAACCCAAACAAGATTATTTGTTCTATTTAGTTGATCATAGCAAAACTTAGCTAAATGTCCATTTTTACCACAATATGTGCATCTATACACTCTACCATATTTAAAAGCATAGTGAGTGTGTGATTTGTGAGCATGAGAGGTGTTAGCATGAGAATTTTTAGCTTGTGAAGTGTTAGCATGTGAAGTGTGCTTTTTAGAAAACATGTTCTCAAGTTTCTTAGTATTGAAAGCACAATCATTTAAAACTTTTTCGAAATCATTCATTTTGGATTTAAAAGAAATTTCTTTTTCATCAATAATAGGAGATTTTGCCTTACAAGTACTCTTGTAGGCACAAAATTCTTTTTGCATGGAAATGAAATTAGAAGAAACATCATCTTTTTCTTTAGAAACAATGGCAAGTTGATTCTTAAGAAAAGCAACTTCTTTTTGTAATTTTAAGCATTCAAGTTTCTTATTATCATAAGTTTCAGAAAGTTCTACAAAGGCATGAACTAGAACTTCCTTACTTAGTTCATCATCTTCATCATCAAGGGATTGAGGGGTTACCTTAGGTGTGTTTGCCATGAAACACATATTAGCTTGATCCACCTCCTCTTCGGACTCGCTTTCCGAATCCCATGTTGCTTTGTAGGCTTTCTTCTCCTCCGGTTTCTTTGGCTTGAAGGAGGAAGTCATCTTCTTCTTGAACTCCGGACAATCCGCCATGATATGTCCGGGTTTGCGGCAATTATAGCAAATGATCTTCCGCTCCTCTTTGCCTTCGAATCTTCTCCGGAAGTTGAACTTGTTCTTTCGGTACAACCTCTTGACATTCCGCACAAGTAGAGTTAGCTCCTCATCTTCTTCTTCGTCTTCATCATCGTCATCATTGGTGGATGAAGTCTTGAAGGCTATGGATTTCTTCTTTGAGGTAGTGGCTTCTTCTCTTGCCTTCTTCTCCATCTCATGGGTCTTTAGGTTCCCAATGAGACTAATGATGTCCATCTCGTCCTTGTCGTTCAACTCCTTTAAGGTGGTGGCCTTGATCTCCCATGAAGAAGGAAGAGCCCGTATCACTTTGCGCACCTTTTGATCGTTGGAGATGACGTCACCTAATGAAGAAAGATCATTTGTAATTTTAGTGAAACGAGTAATCATACAATCAATGGATTCATCATCAAGCATTTTAAATGATTCATATTGAGACCTCAAGAGATCTATCTTAGCTCTCTTGACTTGTGAAGTCCCTTCATGTGTGACCAATAAGTGTTGCCAAATCTCACAGGCAGATTGGCAATGAATTACCCGTGTAAGGTCATCCTCATTCAAGGCGGTTAATAGGGAGTTTTGGGCTTTGGAGTTAGCCTCATATTCTCTAAAGTTGAAGTCGGTCCAAGTGCTCTCATCACTATCGGGTGCTACATAGGGTTTAGTCAAGGACTTGGCCACTAAGCTACACAAAGATTGCAAAAATATAGTCATCCTAACCTTCCAAATTGGGAAATTAAGTCCATCAAATTTAGGAGGGGTTTTGATGTTATCGGCCATGTTTACTAGTGATGAATGAATGAATGAATGAATGTTGATTAGCAAATATTAAGGATCTCTCTATGGATGTTAAGCCAAACCTAGAGTCCAAGCTCTGATACCAATTGAAAATCACCTAGAGGGGGGGTGAATAGGTGATAATGCTAATCAAAGGGCAATTTAAAAATTTAAAGCTACAACAATCACAATCAAGAATCACAAGATGAATGCAAGCAAGTAAGTATGATGAGCAAGTAATAAGTGCAAGCAAAGTAGAGTAAGAATTGCAAGAATGTAAAACAATCGCAAACACAAGGATATGTTATCGAGGTTCGAGCACCCAGCTCTACTCCCTGCCTTCCCCAGAAGGATTCCGACCACTTCCACTATCACAAAGATCTCAAATACAATGGAGTACCCAACTCCTACAATCTCAAGAACAAGTAATTTCCTTGGTAGTCAAAAGACCACAAACTCTCTCTTTCAAATATCTCTTCCCTTACAAAGGTCCTTAGAGAATATTGAGTAGGAATGAAGCTCTTGTGTGTAAGGAGAAAAGAGAATTAATTCAGAGAGTATTTGAAAAACCCTTCAGAAAATCAGTGAGAAATTCAGCACAAAAACCAAGAAACAAGTCTCTTTTGAAAGCCTTAAACTTTTGAATTTTCTAGCAATAATTGTTGTAACCAATCTCTCCCCAAACACCCCTATTTATAGGAGAGGGCTAGGGTTTAGGGATAAAACATAATTACTGATGTTTAGGAGGTAATCAGATCAAAATATATCCTTAAATGAATTTTTAAACACAAAAGACAAAAATAAACAGCTCTTAAAAATCTGCCCGTTACTGTTCAAACGGTCAGATCGGTCGACTGGGCCGGTCGACCGGTAGTACAAAAATTCGACCGTTATAGGCTAGCGGTCGACCGACCCGGTCGACCGATAAAACCTGTGAGCAAAAACAATAGTCCGGTCGACTGCCCCGGTTGACCGACAAACATGCACATGGATACGTGCATCTGCCAGAACTTCGGTCGACTGGTCCGGTCGACCGGACCAGACTGACACAGACTCGGTCGACTGCCCCGGTCGACCGGATCAGGTCAAAAATTGATTTTAGAAAAGAAAACAAAGAGGATTTTGATTTTAACAAAAATACTTTTGAACAGGGAATAGTACAAAACATAAATATATATCTGTAGGCAAAAACTTGTATGCAAAATATTTTTGTATAATTTATAAGAAATTATTTTGGAATAAGCATGCGCGCAAAAACGTGTGTGATAGAGCTTCAAACCTATCCACTATTCTTTAACATACTATAAACTGAAAAACAAATTACATGAAGACTTCTTGAGCTATCTTCAAGTCTTTGAGCCATCTAATGCCTTGCTAGTGCCTTCTCTTCTATGATCCTTCCTTGATGTGCAATTTGCCTTCCTTGCTTTGTGGAACTTAGAAGTTCTTGCAATAGCTAAGCGAATGGTCTCTAAACATGGTACAAACCTGAAACTTATCTTAACAAACTTGTTAGTACCAAATAGCACTAATTTGGTTTGTCATCATCAAAACACAAAACAATTGGAGAGTGTAACCTCTTGGGCCAACAGCAATATCCTAGGATCAGGTCTCTAGTTCATACTAAGGCTGACTCCGAGTTCACGAATCCAAATCCAAGGCAAAACAATCATATAAATAATTCATAATACAAAAAAAATGGAGGAAGTAAATCAAAAAATATGATTGAAAAGTCTGAATATGCAACTAAATACGTATTCCGAGAACAGGGTGTTACACTTGGGCAGGCGGAGGGAGGCCGGGTTTGGTCGGCGGGGTTAGTTGGAGATGGGAGAGGGTGAGAGTGTGAGAGGAGAGTAAGAGAATCTGAGAGATGGAAAAAGAGAGACATAAAAGAGAGAGGGGAGTGAGATGAAGAGAGAGATGATGATAGGATGGGGAGTGATGTTGATGGGATGAGGGATTGTAGGGGAGTAGGTGAGGGCGTAGGTCAGCTGGCACATGGGGAAGGGGAGGAAAGAGAAAAAGAAAAAGGAGAAGGAAAAGAAAAAGAAAGAAGGAAAAAAGGAAAATAAAATAAAATAAAATAAAATAAAATAAAGCAAATAAGCCGGGCTTCCGGGCTCGGGCTGGGCTCATGTCCAGGGCTGGGCTCAGGATCCAAGGTTGGGGCTGGACTCCAGTTCACAGAATACAAGTCGAATACTAAAAATAAATGCAGGAAAATAAAATAATACGGGTGAAAAATTAGGACACGTATCAGAGTACGTATTTCAGGATCTGGGTGTTACAATTTACGAAGTTCACAACTCCATATACATGCACTATACCCAAAACATGAATAGGGTACACATAGTTTATACGTATATCGCACGTGTACACCATTCATATCACACAAATATCATATAAAGCATATGTATAGCATCTAATTTCATGTATCCCATTTGCACTCCCTTTCTCCACGAATGGATATAACACGTAAGCACACATATCTCATTTGCACTCCCCTTCCTCTATGAAATGATACAACACGTAAACACACGTATCATATTCGCACTCCCCTTCTGCCAAGAATAGATATAACATGTAAACACACGTATCACATTCGCACTCCCCTTCCTCCACGAGTGATACAACACGTAGACACACGTATCTCATCGCACTCACCTTCCTCCATGAATGGATACATGTAAATCTCCGTCATAAATTTCAACATAAACTCTACCATATACTTATCCATATCACAATATATACATGCATGACACAAGTACGCAAGCATCACACATATCAATCAATAATACTAACAATTCATATTGGTACCATCCGTCGGTTCTCAAACCGATTATTTCATTCATATATACATATATATTTGTGCTCGCACAAGTATTCATAAGATATCAATTAAAAACCCACAAATTAATTACAGGTTAATCACTTATTAACTCATTATCATAGTTTCAAGAAATTATTATAGTATCCCAAGAGATACTTAACATATAATGCATATGGCATAATAGTCGTAATATTTTATCGGTCAAGTTCCTGTTTATACCACCAGTATTTGATCTTCTTATTCATATTACTTATTTATCCCTTTTTATTAATTATTACACTTCACTATCAATTGATGTACCAGGTTTCTGATAATTGTTTATCATTGTAACTGATTTTGATTCTTGATTATCTCATTCTTTATCCGAAAAATATCCGTTATAAATATATATCATATTTCAAGTTAATACTATTAATCATGATATAAGCTCGCATGGCATAGAACACGACTCTCGATTGGCGAGACTAGCGGAGTTCATGACTCATCAAATCCATGAAAACCGTTAAGTATAGTAGCTCTGAGCTCAGTGAAGCTGATAGGAGAGATTATGATTGCTTTTGAATAATATAGAAAATACAGTAATTTAGCTGCCAGAAGTTCTGAATCTGAGAATCTGTTTTACACTGACACTCTTTGTGTAGTAATGTGGTCTATCTGATTACCGGCATAATGACTGCCCTATTTTCTGTACTGATCCTCACATTCTGTGCTAATCCCTATAGAATACTCGTATATATATAGAATGCGGAGCTGAAGAACTGCTCGATAATATAATGCACTAGAATCGAAAAATGCCAGAATAGAATGAGAACAATCACATCTGACCTGGCATTACCTCACTAGTCTACCCATAGCTTAAGCGGGCATAAGGATTACAAAAATCAGAATAGTAAAAATGGAAGAGATAAGAACTGTATGGAAAAAGATAGGTGAACACGGAAGGACAAAGACTGGTGATGATAGTGCAATAAGAAGGATATGATATAGAAAACTTACCAACTCAAGGACATGATAAAATGGGGATAATGGTTACGGTCGGTACCTTCTGGATTCCGGTTCCAGATATTAGGCATTCCTTCCTGCTCTCATTCCATTCGATATTTTGACTTCTCCTTTAGTCAAATTATGTGTTTGCCTCCTTCTGCCATTTGTCCTAACTCTTGGTCTCTTCTGCACCTGACTATTGCTTGTTGCTGGGGGTGAAGTGAAGTTCCTCTGCCAGAAGGTCTTGGATTCTCTCCCAATGGTGGTACTGGATGTGTTGATTGGATTGGTGTAGTGTTCTCTGTCTTCTAGAATGGACAGTCACTCTTTAACTGATCTCCAGACCCGTACATAGCATAATTCATAAATTTTCTGGCTGTTGTGTTGTAAGTGCTCGGCTTCAAACAGTATTCACATATCATATGCTGAGGGCGAGGTTGGAGTGATGGGTTGGCTAGTGGGGTATCCAGTGGCCTGTCTGAGTCTTCACCTTCTATCAACTAAGAGGGTCTCTTTGCCGACCTTTTCTGTATCTTATCCTGACGCTTCTTCGCCGGTTCCCGTTCTACCTCTCGAGTGATGGTGAAAACATTGAGAATATGTCTTGAGCTGCTAAGGTATAAGGAACATCTTGATCTACATCTTCAAGCCTTGCCGAAATCTACTTGCTCGGTTCTTCTCATCAGCCACCATGTGCGGCGCAAATCGACTATGCCTTGAGAACCTTGCAGCATACTTGTCCGCCATTCGATTCTCCTATTGCAATATGATAAATTGTTCTTTCATCCCTTTCTGAGCTGTTTACAGGGAAAAATCACTCATAGAATTCCATCGAGAACTAGTTCCAAGTGATGAGCTTTTCTAGTCTCGCTTCTTCCACCAACCACCATGCTCTGGTCTCATCTTTCAACTGAATCTTGACTGCTTCCACTTGGTTCTCGTCAGGGATCTGGGCTGCCTTCAGAGACCTGTTTTGTCTACCAACCACTGTTCTGCACCCAGGGCTTCTCCATGCCCGAAAAGATCGCCGGCTGTAATCTCCTGAAATCCAACACATTTTCTGGCTTCTGCTCCTGGGGTGTAGCCAAGAACCTTTGGTGCAAGATCTCCACCTGTTCCTGTTAGTTTTCCATCATACTTTATAGAAATCACCTCCAATCAACACTTTCTCCATCAGGCTCACCATAAGAAGAACCAAAACCATTAGGATTTTCCCTATCTTTTCATGTTCGAGTTAGTCTAAGAATAACTTGAAACTAAGGTATGAAAGGATGGGAGAACTTCAGAATTTAAGGGAAGGATTATCAAGAGAAAATAGATAACTCTGTACTTATAGTTGATTGTATAACCAGGATTCATGCATTCTAGTTGCAAGTTTCTTTACCATTAATTTGCCAACTAGTTGAACTGAGGATGTGAGAGCCTAGGCTCTGATACCACCCTGTAACGCCCTGAAACTACGGGTATGAAGACATTACTGTGACGTATATACGTAGGTCAAAATACCCTCATATTTATACGCTAAGCATCAGTACAGGCAAGAATTAGAACACGAAAGTACGTGGTGCATCATACATTCTAACATATGAGTACAATTATAAAGTTATCACAGGATGTGACACAATATTATAATAATATTACATCACCGATAGGCACAATTGTGAGAATACGAGGAGATATACAATTATGAACTGTACAAGAGAAGGCTCAGAGTCAGAGCAGGAAAACTCTGATAACTCTCCCAGAATAAGCCAGAATACTAAAGATAAAGAAACCCTGATAATACTGAGCATAAATAAAGAAGACCGATAGTTAAAAATTCAAAAGACCAAGCATCAATCACTCTGAAGGATATGGCCAAGAATAGAGAATAACTGTAGAAAAACCCGAATACTGACTTCTGAAAGATAACCCGATCATGGATCAATTCTGAGAATACCTGAGCATCGTAGAGTTGGCTGAAGAGATCATATAATAGCTTCATTCAGAACCAGCCTCTACATCTCTAGTCTATCCATATCTTAAGTTGCTATAAAAGCTACGAAAAACCAAAATAGTGGAAAGATGGAAGGGATTAGGAATCAAAGGAAGGATGATCAAGAAAAAAAAAGATAACTCTGTACTTATAGTTGGATTGTATAACCAGGATCATGCATTCTAGTTGCAAAATCTTTACCATTAATTTGTCATCTGGACGTACTGAGGATGTGAAAGCTTAGGCTCTGATACCATCCTATAACGCTCTAATCTCGCCGGTACGGAGACATTACTGTGACATATATACGTAGATCAGAAATACCATCATGTATATACGCTAAGCATCAGTATAGGCAAGAATCAGAGTTCGGAAATACGTGGTGCATTATACATTCCAACATATGATTACAATTACAAAGTTATCACCAGATATGACACAATTTACAAGAATATTACATCACCAATAGGCAAAAATATGAGAATACAAAGAGATATATAAGTATGAACCGTACAAATGGCGCCCACGAGTAAGAGTCGAGCACGGGGAGCTGGAAGGATAGGGCTTCAGATGGTCTGCCTATGATCCATGCTTTAGCTGCGCATCTCTGATCAGCATCCGGGAGAATCTATAAGATCCAAGCTCCGAGACCTGGACATGAGGATCCAGGGGTGTCAGGACTCCTCAACAAGTGGTATGGCGAATGCCAAGTGGCGTACAAAGATAAGCACACGTGTATCGATAAATCTGAATCATCATTATGCATTAAAAACCGTGTCGTGAGCACAAGCATACAGAAGCTGGTAGATAGATAGAAAGCAATATCAAGCAGAGAATACTCATGGTATAATAAGATAAGAGCAGGAGACTGATGGAATAAAACACAAGTGGTAAAGCAGGATGTAAGCAGGTATAATATAATAATGATCACAAACCAGAAATCCGATGCATGAAAGCAAATATGGCAACACCAGCGGTACAAACCCAATTTATGGCTTCATGAGATGAGTACGTCGAAGGAATAATCCAGACAAGGAAACTCTCATCTATATACCGTATATCTCACGTTATCGTAAACTAAGTTAATACAACCCGAATTGCAGAACATACAATGAATAAATAGTTGGCATCTTTTATTATTATTATTACTCGTCTTACCCAAATGTCTAGATATGTGAACTAGCATCCCAGCACACATATATCACATCTGAGTAAAGCAAGGTTGTTATTGAAAACCTGTTGGCCTAAGGTTACAATCACTCAGTTTTAGAGTTTTGATGATTACAAAACATATATAGTTATTTGCACTAATCATGTTTAAGTGTTTAAGATTGTTTCAGGGTTCTAAGGATTCAACATATTTTCTTCCCTAAAGGAAGGTGGTGATTGACTCAAGTTGACTCAATTCGGGATCAAGAATTCAAGATTCAACGATGCATATGGAAAAGCCCAAATTGAAGATCTTGTAGTCACCTAGAACCATTGTAAGATTAGTATGTTAAAGAGTAGGGATATGATAGTTGTGCTCAAGAAAACACACACACACACAAAAATACACTTTTCAAAATACAAGTTTTTGGTTAGTTGGTTTTGGTGCATGTTTGATTAATATACATGTTTCAAAATATTTCAAACTTTTATATCTAGTTTAAAACATGTATTTCATCTCCTATAGCATGCTACTTAAACCTTAAACCATTTAAAAGTATTTCAAAAATTATTCAAAGTTCAAAAAAACTTCTTCATAAAACTGTTTCAGGCCTTTACGGTCGACCGGACCGGTTGACCGGCACTATTTCAGGCCAGATCAGTCGACCGTCGGTCGACTGGGCCTTATGGCCTTATGCGTGCACGTCTGTGCACGTCTGCCAGTCGACCAGGCCAGTCGACCGACAGACCCTGCGGTCGATCGACCGGTCGCCCGACTGCAAGACTCTAACTCTCGGGTTTTGCCGGTCGACCGGCCCGGTCGACCGACAGTTCAATATGTCAGTTTTGTTATAGCCGACGGTAGATCAGGCGGTCGACCGGAGCTAACGGCTCTTTTGCCATGTGGCTTGCCAGTCGACAGGCAGCTGTCCAGAAAAGCCCCAACGGTTATATTTTGGAATCTGTTTCATTTTTTAATGACTCCAATGGCTATTTCTTGTTTCCTAGTGGCTAAACTCACCCCTAATGACCTAGTATCAATTATGAATGGTATTTATCCATTCCCTATACATAGAGGTCATTGGTTTTTGTTTTTTACAAGAAATATATCCAAGTTTCAAGTTTTTCAAAAGAGAAGAAAAGTTTACTTGCTTTCATTTTCAAAGTTCTTTCAATTGCAAAAGTTTTCAGTTGGTTTCCAAGTCTTTTACTCCTTTTCAACTAAAATTTTTCTCTCACTTTACTTCTTGAGCCAAAAATCATACTCCACTCTATAAGAAGTTGTAAGAGAGAGTTTGTGGTCTTTTGATCACCAAGTGACTTGTATTCCATTGTATTGAGATCCCTCTTGTGTAGAGGTTGGATTTGTTGGAGTTGGGTACTCCGGTCTAATGTAGACCATTTGTAATCCCCTTGGGTGTAAAGGTTCCGGTGTGAAAATTTTCTTTGTGGATTTAGTAAAAATCCTTCATAGTGGTGAAGGCGGGGACGTAGAGCAGTGGCTCAAACCTCTAAACAAATTACTTTTGTTTGCGATTGGTTTCCTTTTTGCTCTCTATTGCTTTACATTCCTAACTTGTGATACCACTTGCTTGCACTTCATTATTGCACTCATTTCATTTACTTGCATTTTCGGTCTTCACTCATTTCAACAAGAAAGCAATTGCGTACCTCAATTCATAATCTAGAGGAATCAAAGAGGAGAAGTTATAGAGCCCTTCACGGGGAATTCGGCTTCAATTTCTTGTTTTGAGTGACCGTTTGCATCATTCATACTTACTTGTTTAAAAAGAGCATTAGATTAGCATTAACACCTATTCACCCCCCTCTAGGTGTTTTTCAATTGGTATTAGAGCTTTGGTCTCTAGGTTCTTGGCTTAACATCCTTAGAGAGATCCTATATTGCTAATCACTTTTCATATTTCATCCTCATACACTTTAGTAAAAATAGCCGAAGTTATTAAGACCCCACCTAAGTTTGATGGCCTTAACTTTCCCATATGGAAGGTTAAGATGACCGTATTTTTGCAATCCTTAGGGAGCCGGGTTGCAAAGGCAGTGACTAAACCATTTAGCGCACCCCTTGGTGATGAGGACACTTAGTCTGACATTGCCACGAAAGAGTTTGACGCTAATGCTAGGGTACACTATGCCTTACTTCAAGCTCTTAATGACGATGATATTGCTAGAGTAATTCACTGCAAATTCCCATATGAGATTTGGACTCACCTTCTAGTCACTCATGAGGGAACTTAACAAGTAAAGAGGGCCAAAATTGACCTTCTTTGTTCCCAATATGAAACTTTTTCATGCAAGAAAATGAAACCATAGATGATATGGTTACAAAATTTACAAAGATTACTAACGGACTTTCTTCTTTAGGTGACGGCATTGACAACGGCCAAAAGTGAGGAAGATCATCCGTGCACTCCCTCCATCTTGGGAAGTCAAAGCCACAACTTTGAAGGAGCTCAATGACAAGGAGGAAATGGAGCTCATCGGTCTCATTGGGAATCTCAAGACCCATGAGATGGAAAGAAAAGCAAAAGAAGAGATGGCTCCTCCAAAGAAGAAAGCAATCGCTTTCAAAAGCTCTTCCACCTACTCCGACGAAGATGATGAAGAAGAGGATGATGAAGATCTTTTCCTTTTGTAAAGAACGTAGGCCAAATTCCAAAATAGAAGGAGATGGCAAGGTAAAGAAGAGAAGAAAATCATTTACTTCAATTGCCGGAAGCCGGGACACATAGTTGCGGAGTGTCCGGAAAACAAGGACAAACCCTCCACCTCCAAGAAGCCATACAAGAAGAAAGCTTTAAAGGCTACTTGGGATTCGGAGAGTGAATCCGACGAGGAAGTCGACACCGCCCATATGTGTTTCATGGCAAATGAAAGCACAAGCAAGGTAACCCTCGAAACATCTATTGAAGATTGTGAATTATCTATAGATGAATTAGGAGAAGCTTTTGAAGAACTATCACAAAATTATGATTTTCTCAAAAAGAAATACTTAAAAATAAAAAAGGAAAATGAATCACTTAACCACAAAATTTTCATGCTCACAAAAGAAAAGGATGAATTGTTTTCAACTCTCATTTCTACTCAAAAGGATTTTGATGCCTATAAAATTTTTTGCAAAGGTAAATTTTCACAAATTGATAAAGATTAGATTTCCTTGCTAAAGAAGAACATGGACTCATTAGGAGAAGTTTTAAAGAAATATGAATTTGATAAAACTAGACTAGAGGCTATGTTTCATAAGAAACATATCCCTAAGAAACAATCACATGCTACACACACCCATGTTCATAAATCACAACCTTTACACTCACATCATGCTAAACACCCTAAACATGTCCACACTCCACACACTCATCATGCATTCATGTATGCTAAAGTTTATGCATGCACATATTGTGGCTGAAAAGGTCATTTGGTTAAATTTTGCTATGATAGGATAAATGCATCACATAATCATGTGTGGGTTCATAATACTAACATTCAAGGACCCAAGAAAATTTGAGTACCAAAGTTAACAAATTTGTTAAATAATGTTGGTACATTCCAAAGCTCAAAGACGTAGGAGCGGTGGTATCTTGATAGTGGTTGCTCAAGGCACATGACTTGGGATATCAACAAGTTTGCAACCCTATCAAGATACCATGAAGGTGACACCGTCACCTTCGAAGATGACGCCAAAGGAAAAATCATCGGTATAGGTAACATTAAACTTGGTACATCTCCTATAATAGAAAATATTGCTTTAGTTGATGGCCTCAAGTATAATCTCTTGAGTGTTAGTCAACTTTGTGATAAAGGTTTTAATGTGATATTTGATGACTTAGCTTGTAGTGTATTTGATAGACAAACTAATGCATGTATATTTTTCAGATTTCGTGAAAATAATGTATACATGATTGATATGTCTAATATGCAATGCAATGCTACTTGTTTGAATGCCTTCAATGATGATTCTTGGTTATGGCATAGGAGATTAGGCCATATTTCTTTTGACCATCTATATAGATTAAACATCAAGAAAATGGTGAAAGGTATCCCTTACTTGAAATTTGAAAAGGACCGCATTTGTGATGCGTGCCAACTTGAAAAGCAAACCAAGTCCTCTGTCAAATCCATCAAGGATATCATGACATCACGACCCTTGGAGTTGATCCATATGTATTTGTTTGGTCCTACTAAAACTAAAAGTCTAAGTAGGAATCATTTTGCTTTCGTTTTAGTTGATGATTTTTCTTATTTTACTTGGGTTTTCTTTTTAGAATATAAAAATCAAGCCTTTTCACATTTTCAAACTTTTAGGAAAAGTGTTGAAAAGGAAAAAGATTCTTCTATTTTAAGAATAAGAAGTCATAGAGGTGGTGAATTCAATAACCAACCCTTTTATCACTTTTTGCGAAGAACATAGAATAAAGCATGAACTATCTTGTCCTAGAACTCCACAACAAAATGGAGTTGTTGAGAGAAAAAATCGAACATTACAAAAAATGGTTAGGACAATGATAAATGAGTACGGTCTCCCTCAATACCTATGGGCCGAGGCCGTAAACATATCTTGTTACATATCAAATAGGGTTTTCTTATGCAAAAGCACTTCTAAAATATCTTTTGAAATTTACTATTCAAGAAAACCAAATGTTTCATACTTTAATGTTTTTGGTTGTAAATGTTTTGTTTTAAATACTAAAGATAATTTAGGTAAATTTGATGCAAAATCATATGAAGCTATCTTTGTTGGTTACTCTAACACTAGTAAAGCTTATAGAGTCTTCAGTAATTCATCTTTAACTATTGAAGAATCTATACATGTAAAGTTTGAGGAATCTAATGTTTTTATTGAGAATGTTGTAAAAATAGATTCCTTAGGTGAAGACATGGAGAGGATTACCTTGAAGGACTCACCTACTCTAGAAGACAAGCCAAAGGTTGATGGGGAAAGTGAAGTTCAAGAAGTTGAAGTGGAGCCAACACAACCACTTCCAAAGGATTGGAGATTCACTCCACATCATCCCACAGATCTTATTATAGGTGAAGTATCAAAAGGGGTAACTACTCGTTCTAAACTTCATGATCTTTGTGGGCACTATGCATTTATTTCTCATTTTGAATCAAAGAAAATCCTCAAAGCCGAGGGCGACTTATATTGGTTGCTTGCCATGCAAGAGGAGCTTAATCAATTCGAGCGCAACCAAGTTTGGCATCTTATTCCTAGACCCCATGATAGACAAACAATTGGTACTAAATAGATTTTTAGGAACAAGTTGGATGAGTCGGGCAATGTTGTTAGGAATAAAGCTAGGTTAGTGGCCCAAGGTTACACTCAAGTTGAAGGTATTGATTTTGAGGAAACTTTTGCACCCGTAGCACGGCTTGAAGCCATACGGATAACACTTGCATTTGCTTCATATAAAGATTTTAAACTTTTTCAAATGGACGTAAAAAGTGCTTTCTTAAATGGATTTATTGAGGAGGAAGTGTATGTTGAATAACCCTCCGGGTTTGTTGATCCTACACATCCAGATTTTGTTTTCAAACTAGACAAAGCTCTTTATGGTTTAAAACAAGCTCCTAGGGCTTGGTATGAAAGACTTTCTTTATTTCTTCTTTCAAATGGTTTTGCTAAAGGAAAAATAGATACTACTTTGTTTACCAAACATGTTGAAAATGATATACTTATAGATCAAATATATGTTGATGATATTATATTTGGTTCTACTAATGAAACACTTTACAAAGATTTTGAATCATGCATGAAGAAGGAATTTGAGATGTCTATGATGGGCGAGCTTAACTACATCCTTGGTCTCCAAATCAAGCAAAGGAAGGATGGGATTATTTGAAATCACCTAGAGGGGGGTGAATAGGTGATGGCTATACTTGTAGCAAATAATGCGGATTAAAAACTAATTAACAATAAACAACAATAATATTAAAACTTGCAAGAGAGTAGACAAATAATAGTGCAAGTAAAGGAGAGAGAGAGTTTAGAGATAAGTGGACAATCGCAAACAGGAGAATATGTTTCGAGGTTCGAGTCACTGCTCTACGTCCCCGCCTTCAACACGATGAAGGATTTTCACTATGCTTGATCCCATCGGATCGTCAATACAAGTTCACACTAAAACTCTTCGGATACACTTGTCCTCTCTCACGGTGCCGCAATACCAACTTAGAGCTCACTAGCTCGCTTAAGGCCGCAACCTCTACAACTTCTCAATTTGAGGAAATGGTGATCAACACTTGACCACAAACAAAGCTCACATGCACAATCCTATAACCAAGATGAGGAGATGAAACTTTAGGGATTGTGTAGTGCAAAAATCTAGAAGAGAAGTGGAGGAGAAAGCTTCAAGCTAAAACACAAAAGGATTGAAAATTTGGCTCAAGGGAAACTCTTTTGCTAAAAGGCTAAACTTTGAGAAATTTTGATTTTTACTCTTGTAAATCTTGTGTTTGAGTTGTAAAACACTCCCACTATTTATAAGGGATGAAAACAGGGTTAGAAAGGCCAATAGATTCATTGGGAGAAGCCCCAACAAAAGACAAACCAAAATATAGCCGTTGGCAGCTTGTCAGCAGACATTGTCTGCTGTCGATCGACCGCCAACGGTCGGATTTTCGACCGTTGGGAAAGCGGTCGACCGGACGGTCGACCGAAGTTCCCAAACAGAGAGTGTAAACTCTCTGTCGGTCGACCGGAACAAACAAAGAGCTCTGCTCTTTCTGCCAGTCGACTGGAACGGTCGACCTATGTGCACACATGCATATTGGTGCATGTCGGTCGACCGCCCGGTCGACCGACAGAGCAGTTCTGCTCTGCCAGCGGTCGACCGTACGGTCGACCGGACAAGGCCAAAAATCACAGTTTTGAAAAATTTTGACGTCTTTAATTTTTTCGATAAATTTTCTTTAGACGGTTAGATACAAAATAAAGTTTTAGGGCTTGGAAAGACCAGAGTGTGATCATAGATCAATACTAATAAAATTTGAACTATATTTTGATAAAAATTCTTTTTCTAAACTAAAAAACATTTTTTCGAAAACTTGTTTTTTCCAAAAACTGATTTTTCCAAACTTCATTTTTTTGAAACTTGATAAGAAATTTTGTAATAAAATTTTGTTTGAAAGCATGAAGCAATATCAAATATGTGTGTGCAATCCCAAGGTTATCAACCTCTATCATCTCGATTTTGACAAATAGACTATAAATCCTAACTAAAAAGAAAAATGCAAAGATACAAATCTTGTATAGTCTTCTCAACTTGTTTGATTTATTCTTGAGCTCTTCTAGTGTACTAGGCTCTAGGATCTAAATCCTCGCGGCTTCCAAATGTATGTGTCTTGTGTAGGAGCCGTCAATCGACCTATGTTTTTACCTGAAACTCATTTAAAACAATCTTGTTAATTCCTAACTTCATATGGTTTGTAATCATCAAAACTTAGGGCTAATGGCCTTTGGGCCAACAATCACCCCCTTTTGATGTTGACAAAACATATGGAGTTATTACAAATATTTTGGGTGGAGACTTCATGTGAAGCTCCCCCTTAACATATGCATATAAGAGAATATGATATATAGATCTAATGCATTAACAAAGGCATATATATGATATGACAATAGACACATATGCCAACCATCCATGCATACCAAAGATACAGAAATATAAACATGTATGCATATATGGTTACCTCCATTCATCCATAAATACCTCCAGCCTCCAAAATGAGTGGTAGAAGGTTGGAAAAAAAATAGTACAAGTAGCAATAGACAACCAACCATTTATATCACATGGAGATAACAAAGATAACTGCCATATCATAATAAAAGGTGTTCATACAAGATAAGAGGTTCATGCCAACCTCAAAACCAGAAACATAACACATGTCCATACTAAGAAACATAATACATGTCCATACAAAAAGCAAACTAATATCCAAATACATGCATATAAAAATAACCCAGAAATAACATAGAAATAACTCCCAGAAATCTAACTCCCAGAAATCTCTCCCCCTTTTTGACATCATCAAATGGGGTCAACGTCTCCCAAAATCAGGGTCCTCCGGGAAGTAGGTGGCGGAGGTAGAGCAGAAGTAGGAGCCCAGGCGGCGAATGGAGGGCCAGAAGGAGGAAGTGGCTGAGCATGATCATGAGGAACAGGAGCCGGCTAATCAAACCTGTGGTAGATGCCGCCGAGACGACATGCATATAGCGAATGGAGTCACAGATATGGTTGAGGTCATTGTCCAAACGCTGCTCCAGCCGCTGATAGTGTGCGGTCATTTCTGTGGAAATCTGCTGGCAGTGCTCGGTCATTTCAGCTGAAATCTACTGATGGTGCTCGGTCATCTCAGCTGAAATCTGCTGGTGGTGCTCCCGAAGCTGAGTGGATAAGGCTAGATAAGGATCAAAAGGAGCAGAAGAGCCAGAGGAGGATCCAAAAATAGCAGGAAAGATAGGCTGCGGCTGAGGAGTAGGAGGACGCTCCCTAGGACGCATCCTCTTGAGGAGGGTGCTATTGATGTCTACTGACGGTTCAATCGACCGTTCAGAGGAAAGATCAAAATTTAACTGCTTTAAAAGATGGGTGATGAGCATCCCAAAGGGCAAGTGCCGGTTGTAATCACCTAGAGGGGTGAATAGATGACTAGCTAATCTAATGGTCAATAATGCGGAATTAAAACTAATTTATGCAAATTAAATCTTCTTAAACTAAACACCTAGTATAATGATTGGTCGCTAATGTTGCATATTTAGTATCATATTTCCATACTTATTATAGAATAAAATCTGCATTGTCCTAATTAAATGTTTAATTTATTTGCAGGCCCATTCCTTAAGGAGATGAAGAGAAGTGAGCCCAAAAGCCCACCAGAATTCTGAATTAAATCAGAATTAATTCGAGCTCAGTAAATCAGGGAAAAATCAAGAGGTTGAAAATCGGTTGAGAAGAATCCTCTCAAAATCGATCGGTTGAAGCAAAAAATCAAAGGCCATATCGTCAAAATCCCAGACTCAAACGAAGAAACCAACTGAAGATAAAAGCAAAAGGGAAATCCAGCGAGATCCACCAACAGGGTGTGGCCACCTGGCCACACTCTGGCCGCAGAAACGCAGCCAAAGCCGCGTTTTCGCGGCTTGGTTGTGGAGTTAGGGGGAGCGTTTGCTTCCCCGATCTCCCTGGGATCCTGTAGGTTGGGTTTTTGCCTATAAAAAGCCAGTATTTTCACTGAAAATGGGACGACCATGCAGAGATAGGATTTAGCCTAGTTTTCATTCTTTGTAGTTTAGGTTTTTCTTTTCTTTTTATGTAATTTGTATGTAAGCTTAGGTTAGATGAAGATTCATGTAAGTAAGAGAGAGAGGCTGATGTTGAGAGTGACACCGATGTACCCTCCTCCTTTCTTCCATTGTTTCTGTAAGTAATAAAGGTAAATGTTTTGTTTTATGTTCATATTTCCTTTTGTTTCCTTATTCCTCTTTCTACTTTACCTCTTTTGTTTTCGATGAGCTTGCAAGTGATTCCAGAAGCATAAGTATAACGATGTTGTGTGAGTGCCAACGATAGTTCATGAAGACGTTCTCCTCCTCAAGATCCGTATCACTTCATTCTTGCTCCGCTTGATGATATAATGCGAACGGGGACTGAGCTCGATCCTATGATCTATGCGTTGAACACCTCTGAAGCAAGGTAGAACATGCAAAGGTTTCCAGGTAAGTCATCAATCAAATTAGGTAAGTATTTCTTCAACCTTCTTTCTTTTCTTTTATTTCTTTAGTATATATCACCACATCTTCCAAATCTTTCATCATTTCTTTTCCAACTCATTTGTACATAGTCGCTTTCTGATTCTCCACCTTCTTCATCTATCGCTTTCTTTTTAACTTTAACCTTTAACTCTTCTTTCATTTTTATTTCTTAAAACAAAGAAGAACTTTCGTTTTATTCACAAAGATTTCAACAAAAACTTTGAACGCTTCCATCGCAAACCCTCCTTGTGGATCACGACCCGCATAGCCACTTGCTATAGCGGTAAGAATTGAGCACTTGCACATCTCTATTTCTAAATCTAAAATTCTGTATTTTTTGTGCAGGTTCAAGCTTCAATCAAATTTTGGCGCCGTTGCCGGGAGGGTAACGGTTTTTATTGAAATCTTATTTTTATTGAAAATTTTTTAGAACTAAAATGAATTTTCTTCTCTATTGCAGGTTATAGGGCAAGCAAAGCAGGAAAAGAAGATTGCAGTAACATATAAGTGGTCTTAGGCCTCTGTTCCAGAAAACAGAGACCAAGTACCCTCTAAATTGTCGCGTTTTCTCGGCTTTGCCGCGTTTTTTGCTGCAAGGAAGAGTTCACTACTAACTGTCTTTTTGTAGGGCTGCTTACTTTGCAAAAATTCTAGTTTTCTGCAACTTTATTTCTTATATGCCATCACCAAAGCCTGCTAATAAATCAACAGTAAAACATTTGTTGAAAAAGATAAAAATTGATTAGACGTTTGCATTTTTAGGCACGTGTCTTTTCAATTCATTTATTTTTACTGTTGAAGAGTGCTGGAGCAAGGTACGTTTGCATTGCATGTAGAATAGGACTCATCTCTTGGTTGATTTACATCGCTTTGAGTGAATCTTATTTACATATCTTGTACACTTGCACAAATTGATTTTAAGGGCACCATCCATTAACAAGATAAGGTGGGAATTTAATCACCTTCCTTGGACAAAAATCAGATTCCAAGCACTCACTAACCCGAGCCTAACTAAAAATGAGTAGACGTTGGCCTTAGGGACATCTCGGACTCAATTAGGAGATTATCCTAAGGGAGAAAGGTGTTGGAATTTGACTCCTGTAAAATCAGTGTCTAGGAAAGGGATTAAGGGCCGAAAGCCCGACGATTGGTGGTTATTTAATTAAGGAATGTCTTTGACGGAAAACCTCCCACCAATCTTGCCCTGACCTGGCTGATTAGCTTGTGGTCAAAGTCTGCATTAGACCTCCCGTGGACAGTCTAATCAGTTAGGAGTCGTCTAGGTCATAGGTCTACCCTAACTTAGGTTCGAATTTTTTTCTTTTTTGTGTGCTTATTTGTTTGTTTTTCTTTCTTTGTATTCTATTGTGTGATATGACTTATAATAATAATTTTTTCAACTTCAATAATAATCCATATTACACACCGACTTCATTTTCGGATATTACCAACCCGGCATATCATAACTTTAACCAACCTAGTGTGCCGGATTGGTCTTATCCGAATCAATATAACCCATGCCCCCAATCTAATAACTATAATTTCCAGAATGATTTCAACTCTTCACAGAGTCAGTGGGGCTTCACCTCCCTCGAGTCCAATTTTCAACCAACTTGTCCTCCTTCTCTACCTTGTCCACAATATTTCTAAGATTCATACTCAGTTCCACCAGTCCAAAATAGAAAACTATCAATGTTGGAAATGAGTATGCGTGAGTCGAAACACAAATTCCAAAATCTGATGGACTCACAATTTCACCACCAATTCCAAGACAATACTTCATCTTTTCATCAAAACAATGAACCTATCAACTATGAAAAGATGCTTGAAGCCATGACTCAGGCTCAAAATGCTCGTAATCGTGACATAGATATGATGGTCCAATCTCTACGTTCCCACCGTTTGACCAGTTCTGATGTCACTAACCATTCTGTTAGAGCCGATGAGTCAGGTTGTTTTGGAAATCAAGGTTCCATTTCAGAACAATCATTTGAACTTGCCCAAACTACAAATTTTGAAAAGAATATTGACAGTTTGGCAAGTTATCCTTTTCCTGAAATCGAACTTGAAAATGAATATGATCATGAATCTCAACTTAGTGATTCAATTTTACTTCCTGATTAAATAATGACTTCGGTATCTTCACCTGATTTCCACCTTTTTCCCGAGTCAACATTGGATCCTGTGCCAATTCATCATGAAATTGAATTACCCATTTTTGATGATCATATTGAACTTGACCAATTTTACACTTTTGAAAATCCTATTAACAAATTGGCAAGTTCTCATTTTTTTGATATTGAACTCAATGAGATATGTGACCTAGATTCTCAAATCTGTGATCCAGTTCACTTTCTGAATCAATATTGACTCCTATTTTGTTACCAAACTTGAGTAATATTTTAGAGTCAGTTTTGATTCCCCCACCTATCATTCCTGAACTTGAATCACCAATATTAGGTCACATTCCATTGCTGGAAAAATAAATGTGGACTTGAGTTTCAAACTTCTTGACTTGGACCCGCTTCTTGAACCAATCTCGACTCCTGAACCTTTACTTGACTTAAGTCACTTTCCTGAGTCGGTATTAGTTCCTATACTTCCTGAGTCCAAGTCAATCATTCTATCATTTCATACTCCATTTTGGGACAAGGTGGTTGACAAATTTGACTCCGAAATCAATTATGGAATTTGGAAATTAGATGGGGTCAAATATTTAATAAAAATCCATTATGGATTCATCATTCTAATGGGTTATATTAAAAAAATTTCTGGTGGGTTCCTCCGAACTCCACAAAAAGTTGATTGGGCCGCATTTCGTGGACCAATCAGACCACCACCGGAACCACCACCTTAAGGTAACATTTTCCTTCCCTTTCTTCTTTTCATGCATCTATGCATTAATTCATACATTAAGGACAATGCATGAGATAGGTGTAGGGGAGGGTCTAACATAACTTAGGTTTTTTCTTTTTATTAACATTTTCTTTACTTTAAAAACTTTTTGAAAAATAGAAACAATATTTTGACATATTTTTTGTAAGAAATTAAGTTAATTTTAAGGAATAGGAAAATCCAAATTAGGATTTCTTATAGTTGGTCAAAATAAGATTATTTGTTTGATTTTTAGGGTTAGGAAGAAAATTTGTCAAAGTAATTTAGTCTTGATCTTTACCTTAATGAAATATGCACACTTCATACACTTACACACTTAGGGTTCAAAACAAAGATTCTTATGCCTTATATATAAAAAAAAAGAAAAAAAAATATCTATGAAAAATGAACAAGTCTAATTATTGATTAGCTAGGTGCTTTGGCCTAAGCAAGCCTTAGTATTTATGCGAAAGATGATTGGATAAGTTTGAGAAAAAATTCCTCTGATTAAGCTGGGTATTTGTACCTAATAAAGCATAAGTATTCACGCCTAAAAGAGATTCATATAATAAAATCCTTAGTTTTGTGGCCTTGTTTGCTCGAGTCCTTAAGTCCTTGGGGTGTTTTCTCACCCGGTGCCCTAAGACCGTTTGGTTTGGGAGTCATCGATTAAAGGCTCGTTACATGGGCAGATTAGAAAGCCTAATAGAACTAAGGAATAATACCATAAAAATATATATATATATATATAAATAAATAAGGCATAAGAGTTAGAGTTAATGAACCCTTAGTCAAAATTTCACAATCACAACGTGCATGTGACTCAGGGTAAAGTAATAGACTAGATGAGAAGTACAATTTGACTCCTTACTTTGATTGATAACAAATTTTTGAATAGAGACTAAGTTTAGGAATGAAAAATTCAGTTTTCCTATAACTTATAGATTACTTAAATCTTACAATTATATTTCAAATATTTTTTCTCTTTCAAAATGCTTTTCGAAAATACTAACTCTATATTTCTCTTTCTTTATGGATTTTGTGGGTGCAATCCGCTGAAAACCTTCACGAGACAAAACTCGTCCTCTAGGGGAAACCTAGAGGTTTAACGGCTTGTTGCACATGCTCAGTGCAATCGCGTGACCTGCGAAAGTGGTCTAATAATCCTTAGTATAGTTTAGTTGTTTTGCTCGAGGGCGAGCAAAAGATAGGTATGGGGGTGTGATTGGTCGCTAATGTTGCATATTTAGTATCATATTTTCATACTTATTATAGAATAAAATCTGCATTGTCCTAATTAAATGTTTAATTTATTGCAGGCCCATTCCTTAAGGAGATGAAGAGAAATGAGCCCAAAAGCCCACCAGAATTCTGAATTAAATCAGAATTAATTCGAGCTCAGTAATCAGGGGAAAATCAAGAGGTTGAAAACCGGTTGAGAAGAATCCTCTCAGAATCGATCGGTTGAAGCAAAAATCAAAGGCCATTTCGTCAAAATCCCAGACTCAAACGAAGAAACCAACTGAAGATAAAAGCAGAAGGGAATCCAGCGAGATCCACCAATAGGGTGTGGCCACCTGGCCACACGCTGGCTGGGGAAACGCGACCAAAGCCGCGTTTTCGCGGCTTGGTTGTGGAGTTAGGGGAGCGTTTGCTCCCCCGATCTCCCCGGGATCCTGTAGGTTGGGTTTTTGCCTATAAAAAGCCAGTATTTTCACTGAAAATGGGACGACCATGCAGAGATAGGATTTAGCCTAGTTTTCATTCTTTGTAGTTTAGGTTTTTCTTTTCTTTTTATGTAATTTGTATGTAAGCTTAGGTTAGATGAAGATTCATGTAAGTAAGAGAGAGAGGCTGATGTTGAGAGTGACACCGATGTACCCTCCTCCTTTCTTCCATTGTTTCTGCAAGTAATAAAGGTAAATGTTTTTGTTTTATGTTCATATTTCCTTTTGTTTCCTTATTCCTCTTTCTACTTTACCTCTTTTGTTTTCGATGAGCTTGCAAGTGATTCCAGAAGCATAAGTATAACGATGTTGTGTGAGTGCCAACGATAGTTCATGAAGACGTTCTCCTCCTCAAGATCCGTATCACTTCATTCTTGCTCCGCTTGATGATATAATGCGAACGAGGACTGAGCTCGATCCTATGATCTATGCGTTGAACGCCTCCAAAGTAAGGTAGAACATGAAAAGGTTTCCAGGTAAGTCATCAATCAAATTAGGTAAGTATTTCTTCAACCTTCTTTCTTTTCTTTTATTTCTTTAGTATAGATCACCACATCTTCCAATCTTTCATCATTTCTTTTCCAACTCATTTGTACATAGTCGATTTCTGATTCTCCACCTTCTTCATCTATCGCTTTCTTTTTACATTAACCTTTAACTCTTCTTTCATTTTTATTTCTTAAAACAAAGAAGAACTTTCGTTTTATTCACAAAGATTTCAACAAAAACTTTGAACGCTTCCATCGCAAACCCTCATTGTGGATCACGACCCGCATAGCCACTTGCTATAGCGGTAAGAATTGAGCACTTGCACATCTCTATTTCTAAATCTAAAATTCTGTATTTTTTGTGCAGGTTCATATAACACAAAAGTGTAGCCGGATTCCCCGTGAAGGGCTCTGGACTAACTCCTCAAGATTCCTCTAAATAAGAGTTGAGGTGCCGCGTTGGCTCTCTTGGTTGAATACAAGTGTTAGCAAACAATCCCCAAGCATATAACAATTAAGCACACAATATATCAAGCATATAAAGATAAAGACAATATTAGCATGCAAGATATAAAGACAAGTAAGAGATAGAGAGAGCAATCGCAAACACGGGATATTTGTTTCGAGGTTCGAGCACACTTGCTCTACGTTCCCGCCTTCAACACTTGAAGGATTTTCACTAAAATCGATCTCACCGGATCACTCATTGCCGCAAAACCTACAAGGCGAGTTCACACTTGAACTCCTTGGACTCTCTAGTCCCTTCACTTGTTCCCGCAAGAACACAACGCAAGCCCACAAGCTCGCCGAGGCCACACCTCTATAATGAGTTCACACAAGAACCCAAATACCGCGAACCCGCAAGTCCGCCTCCTCAAAGTACAAAGTAGAACTTAGGTGATCACAACACTTTGATCACCTAAAATCCTCTCACAACAAAGATCACTATAGGATAATATAGCAATGGATGGCTCAAGTATTTGTGTGAGAAAACTAGGATGGAATGTGTGGAGGAAAACACAAGAAATCACTTTGAAAACACTCTTGATAAACTTCCCTTTTGATTGGAAATATTTGCTCTCAAACAAGTGGAGAAAAACTCTAAAATAGATGGGGAAAACTAGGTTTAAAACTCTCCTCAAAACTTGTTAAAAACAGTCCAAGAAACCCCAATTTATAGGGCTCCCAAAAAACTAGCCATTACAGCCCAGTCAGCAGCTCTGACTGCTGTCGGTCGACCGGCCCGGTCGACTGCCAACGGTCAGATTTCTGACCGTTGGGCCAGCGGTTGACCGGCCCGGTTGACCGAGGCCTGGAACAGAGAGCAGAGCTCTCTGCCGGTCGACCGGCCCGGTCAACCGGGGTTTTTCAGAGAGCAGAAGCTCTCTGGCGGTCGACCGGGTCGGTCGACCGGCCCTCCAGCCAAACTGGCGTGCACGTTTCTGCACGTCGGTCGACCGACTTCTAGCTCGGTCGACCGGTCCGGTCGACCGGTAGAAGCCAGAACAGGGTTGTTATAGGGATTAAAAACTTGGCTTTGATTTTAAAATAAAATCCCATAAAACCTCTAAAATTCCACAAAAATATGTTCAGTATTAAACTTTGATAAACAAACATGTTTGAGTAAAATCAAGACATGTCACAAACATTTAGAAGTATTTTTGTAACTTAAAAATTTTGGCTCAAAACAAAAACTGTATTTTTCAGATTGGTTTTTCCAAAACTTATTTTTTCAAACTTCTCCAAATACAAAAACAAGATATTTTAAAAACTTTGAAAGTATAGAGTGTATGGATATGATCCACTACACATACATGATGAAATATCTATGTTTTTGACAATAAGCACTATATATGGTTTTGGTTAAAACATATATACTTGAAACTCCAAAAATCCAACCGGTATTTTTCCAAATGAAAACTCTTTTGGTATTTTCCAAAATATGAAAACACATCTAAATCTTGAGTGTGTGTATATGTACTTGAGCAATCCGCCAACATTATATCATTTACATTTTATCTAAAACAAAATCTTAATAAAATAACCTAGATTCAAGTCATGATCTTGAAGGTCTTCACTTGAAGTCTTCTTCTCCTTCTTGACTTGGTCCAAACACGATCCAAAGAGCTAGACTCCTCTTGAGTACTTGATGTGGTCTTGATGCATAGGCTCTTGAATCAAACCGTGCTAGCTCCAAAACTTGACTTTAAATCCTTTGTTGAAGCTAAACACTAACTAAAATCTTGATCATAAATCTGAGACTAAATAAATAAAAGATCATTAGTACTATAACTGTATGAGTTGATCATCATCAAAACTAGAGTGATGGGCCTTTGGGCCAACAATCTCCCCCTTTTTGATGATGACAAAACTCATGGAGTTATATATGCATGGATTAAAGTAAAACTTCAAAGAAGCTCCCCCTTAACTCGTGCATAACAATAAACAAATAAATATGCAATGAAAGCTCATAAACATGTATGCAAATACAAGGAGATAAACATGCAAAAACAAGCATGAAACACATCAAATTCTTTTTCTCCTATTTTCAAAACAAAACAATATGCATAAACATAAATCCTTCTCCTCCTTTATGAATAAAGTAAGGAAAAACATGCATATATACTCAAATACTTCTCCCCCTTTTGTCAATCATCAACAAAGGGGTTAAAGTAAAAACAAACAATGTTCTCCTCCTTTTTGTTAGAAACAAAAAATCAACAAAGGGGTGAAATCAATCAAATCAAAAGAGATATATGTGATATACATTCATGAAGAGGTAGACGCTAAGTTAACTTTCCTACATATATGCATTACATGAAGAAGGGATGACAAGCCTTAATTCACATAACGCATATATGCAATGCATAAGAGGAGATGTGAAGCTCCCCCTACACACGTGTATCACATAAAGAAGAGTTGTCAAGCTCCTCAATATAAGATACACTCAACATGAATGTATATGTAGAAGAGATGTTAAGCTCCCCTTGCATATAGGCAATACACATCAAAACATTTTCAAATAAAATTTTTGATAATAACTTAAAACAAATTTTGAGATATCTTAATAAATCAAATTTTAAGATACCAATTATAAATAAACATTACAAATTTTGAATTTTTCTTAAATCAACAAATCATTAGAGATATCACAAAGATTTTTGATACCATGTGAAATAGGAAATTTGTGATACCCATTGAAATTGAAATACTTATACATATTGATACCAATGAAAGAAAAAAATATTTATATTTTGATATCAATAAAAATACCAATTTTAAAATAATGCATAAGCTTATTAAAATATCAATTGAGATACCAATTGAAAATAAAATTTTAAATCAAGCTTAGCATAAACTTTGTGCTTTAAATATGTAAACCAATTGTAAATCAAGCACAAGCAAATCATATATATGTATGAGAATGATAATACCAATAGAAATTGATATCAATTGAAAATTAAAGCATACATTATAGAAAACAAAATTATGAGTATACAAAAAATATATCAATTGTGATACAAAAGAATTTATGATACCAACTGAGATTATGAAGTGAAATTAGTGTATAACTCATAAAAATTCACCCTTTTCATGCACAAGATAAAAGATATATAGTTTTAGCATACAAGGCATACTCGCCCATCCTTCCGCCCATGAAGCGGTTAGTAGGGGTTTTCAAAAAATAAGTGTTTGAAAATATTTTTATTGTGAAAATACTAAGAATAAATAACTAGTTAAAGATAATTTTTGAAAATTAGTTAAAGATCCTTCAAAACCATGAAATCAAATCATATGTCTACCATGAAACATACAAATACATAAAGGTTGACACTCAAAATCTATAAGGCTCAAAAATAATCATGAAACAAAGTCATGAATAAACAAATAAAGTGTGAGTGTACAAAAGTCATGTAATTAACATTTTCCATGAAGATAATCAATGAAGCTCAAAACAAATTTAATCAAACAAGTGAAAAACATGAAAATTCATTTTTCACATAAAGATGAAAATCATAAAAATTCATTTTTCATCTAAAAATAAACTTCTAGGTATACATATGTTTTTATTCAAAGCTAACAATATGCATACATATCCCAAACATAAAAGAGTCTATTAATAGTATTTTCATGAAGGCAAGAGACTCACGGGTATACATGTATATTTATTAGATTTGAATAAAAGTTGCATATACATGAAGCAAAACATGAAAATAGGCAAAATATGTATAAATGAGAAAATCATCAAAACTAGCCTATACATATGCATATAGTGAGTACAAATGAACAATGAAGTGCAAACATATATGAATCAATTTGTTGCTCACTACTTGTACACGTATGTATACAAGTTTTGACAAATACTACATCTAACCATGTATTTACCACATGAAGCACAAAACAAATAAAACATGAACATGCTAAATGATATCATATATGTAAAAGCATGTAAATAAACTAGGAGTTTTAGAGATAGTTACCAACACATTAATTATACTCCAAATCTCCAAAACATGGTGGTTGTCCCACCAAACCTCCTTGATAGCGGTGCATCAATATGTAGCGTTAATTTGATCCCATGCATCCACCACCAAGGCACCAACTCTCTCACGTTTTGTGAGAGCCCGCACCTACATCAAAACACACGGTGGGGATTTTGGAACCCATTTTCTTTTTGGGTCCATGAGGGTTAGTCTTATAATAAGGAACCCAAACATTTTTGTTAGCAAATTCATAGCATTTATCTTATCAAAAAAATTTTGCTAAATGGCCTTTGCGGCCGCAATGTGTACACTTGTACACTCAAGGATGCATATGTGTATGTGTATGATCATGGCGTGCAAAATGTGCATATGCATGATGTGGGTGATGTGCATGAATATGTGGAGTTTATTTTTTTGAAAACAGGACTCCAATCTAGAATGGATAAAACACATTTGCTCAAGGTTGAGCTCAAACAATCTATTTTATTTTTCAAAATTTAATCTCATTTTGATTAATAGTGTCATGTAAAGCATGGTGAGATTGAGAATCATTTTCTTATTCTTTTTCAATAACTTTTCTTTTCAAAGAAGTGTTTTCATGCAAAGCAACTTCCTTTTGTTTTTCCACCAAAACAATTTTATTTTTTAAAGTATTATTTCCTTCACACAAATCATTCAATTTAGAAAGCAAGAAAATATTTTCATTTTTCAAACTTTCATTTTCTTTTGAAACATTTTCAAATTTTTCTTGTAAAGAATCTTTTTCATTTAACATGCAATCAAATTTATTTTTCATTTTCTTATTTTCCTTTCTAAGCATGTCATATTTTTCAAGAAGTTGTTGACAAAATGATTCAAGCTCATCATAAGACATATCAACATCTTCTTCTACCTCGGATTCGGTATTTACCTCAAGGGGGTTATCCCCTTGGACCATGTAGCACACGTTGGAAGCGTCACTTCCAACATCTGAGTCGCTCCCCGCATAATATTGTTCTTTTTCGCCAAGGGAGATGATGGTGTTGTAAGATCACCTAGAGGGGGGGTGAATAGGTGATGGCTAATCTAATGGTCACTTATGAGCAAATAATGCGGAAGTTAAAACTAAGATGACCAAATAAAACTTCTTTTAATTAAACACTTATGTATAACACAAGAGTGTTGCCGAATTCCCCTTGCGAGGCTCTGGACAAGCTCCTCTAGATTCCCCTTGAATGGGTTGAGGTGCCGCGTTGGCTCTCTTGGTTGAATACTAGTGTTAACAAGCAATCCCACGCAAGTATATAACAATATAAGCACAAGGGTATATCAAGCATGTAAAGTAAAGACAATGTAAGTAATGCAAGATATAAAAGAGACTAAGTGAGAAAGAGAGCAAGAGTGAGCAATCGCAAACACAAGGGTATGTTTTGAGGTTCGAGCACACTTGCTCTACATCCCCACCTTCGACACACGAAGGATTTCCACTATGCAAGATCCCAATGGATCTCTCCCCGGTGCCGCAACACCTACAAGCCCTCGGACTCCCAAGTCCCGTACACACGCAAGTCCACCGACTCGCCGAGGCCGCACCTCAAACCAAAGAGTTCACAACCGAACTCAACACCAACGAGCACACTTGCCCGTATCCTCAAAGAACAAAGAAAAATCTCTTTGATGATCACAACACTTGATCACCTAAAGAGCACTCTCACTACAACACACCTATAGGAATATCTAGAATGGATAGCTCAAGTGTGGTGTGAGAAAAGCAAGGAAAGACTATGGTGAAAATCTCAAAGAATCACTAAAACACTCTCTTGATAAAACTCCCTTTAAGATGGGAAGTATTTGCACTCAATTATGTGGAGAGAACTTCTGAAATCAGTTGGAAAAACTAGCTCAAAGGTCTCCAAAATCTTCTGCTAAAAACAGTTGACAAGACCCCCTTTTATAGGCTGTCAGAAATAGAGCCGTTGGGGCTCTGTCAATGCTACCGGTCGACCGGTCCGGTCAACCGGCAACGGTCAAAATCCGACCGTTACAGCCTCCGGTCGACCGACCCGGTCGACCGAGCAACTGGAGAAGAGAGTAAACTCTCTGTCGGTCGACCGGCCCGGTCGACCGAGATTTCCTGAGAGCAAAGCTCTCTGAAGCGGTAGACCGATCCGGTCGACCGTTCTCCAGTGCACACAGGCGTGCACGTCTGTGCACGTCCGGTCGACCGACCCGGTCGACCGGCCACTGTCAGTTCTGAAAAATCAGAACTGCCAGAACCTGAAAATTTTGGGATTAAAGATTGGTCTTTTTGGCTTAATAAAAAATCCCATAAATACTTAGAAATTCTACAAAAAAATAGTTTTATGATATAGAAACATGCTTGCACAAAATCAAGGCATGTTATAAAAGATTTGACTATTTTTTGTAACTTGGAAATATTGGCTCATAATAAAAACTGTTTTTTCTAAAACAACATGTTTTTTTCCAAATTTTCATCAAATACAAAACAAGATATACTTTAAGGCATAGTGTGTATGGATATGATCCACTACACAATTAAGATGTAATATCTAGTTTTTGACAATAAGCACTAAGCATGGTTTTGGTTATAAGATATGTATACATGAATATCAAAAACAAATTGTATTTTATCACAAATAAAAATCTTTTCTTAACTAGGAAAATCTTTATGAAAATCATTCTATCAAGAGTGTGTGTGATATAGACTTGAGCAATCCACCAACTATCTATCCTTTACATTTTTTCTAAAAACAAAAATAAAATCTTATACCTAGACCACAAGTCTCTTGAAGTCTTCACTTGAAGGCTTCTCATCTTCTTGACTTGGTCCAAGTGCAATCCACCGAGCTCATCTCTAGATGTGTTCTTGATGCATAGGCTCGTGAATCAACCGGTGCTAGCTTCCAACTTGTCTTTAAATCCTTTGTTGAAGCTCCACACCTACTAAGATCTTGATAAAGAATCTGTCACTAATTAAACACAAGATCATTAGTAATCATGACTTCATGAGTTGATCATCATCAAAACTAGGGTGATAGGCCTTTGGGCCAACAGGTGTTCCATACTATAAAAGCCGAATCAAGATTAGCAACCCTAGATAAATAATCATCATTTAGGGTAGATCTTAAAGCATGTAGGGCTTTTGCATTAGCCTCAATATTTTTACCATTTAAACAATAAGAATCTCTAGTAGTGGCAAAATAAACATGAATCCCTAAGGCTTTGAGGTACAAAGACATCTTAACCTTCCAAGTTTGGATGTTAAGAATGTCAAAGGTGAGAGGTGACATGAAATCCATGGTATGTGATAAATATTGTGATTAGCTATAAATGAGGATCTTTAACTCTAGGTTGTAAGACCCAAATCAAGAGCACGTGGCTCTGATACCAATTGTAATTACCTAGAGGGGGGTGAATAGGTGACTAGCTAATATAATGGTCAATAATGCGGAATTAAAACTAATTTATGCAAATTAAATCTTCTTAAACTAAACACCTAGTATAACACAAGAGTGTAGTCGGATTCCCCGTGAAGGGCTCTGGACTAACTCCTCAAGATTCCTCTAAATAAGAGTTGAGGTGCCGCGTTGGCTCTCTTGATTGAATACAAGTGTTAGCAAACAATCCCCAAGCATATAACAATTAAGCACACAATATATCAAGCATATAAAGATAAAGACAATATTAGCATGCAAGATTTAAAGACAAGTAAGAGATAGAGAGAGCAATCACAAACACGGGATATCTGTTTCGAGGTTCGAGCACACTTGCTCTACGTCCCCGCCTTCAGCACTTGAAGGATTTCCACTAAAATCGATCCCACCGGATCACTCGGTGCCGCAACACCTACAAGGCGAGTTCACACTTGAACTTGTTAGACTCTCTAGTGTTGGCCCAAAGGCCTTCCACTCTAGTTTTGATGATGATTAACTCATGTAGTTATGTTTACTAATAAACTTGTGATGTTTAATTTCAGATCTCTAATCAAGATATTAGTAGGTGATTAGCTTCAACAAGATGGTTTGGAAGCTTTCACATGGTGATTCAAGAGCCCTAGCGTCAAAGATCATATATTGCACTCGTTGGAGTCTAGCTCGGTGGATCATGGTTTGGATCGAGTCGGCTTGAAGACGGAGTTCGTCAAGAAGACTTGGTACTTAGTTTAGTTTAGTGTTTAGATCCATTGTAAAGATTAGATAGTGTGATATGCTCAAGTTCATAACACACACTTGTTTTAGTTTTCATGTTTATTGGTTTTTCGGTTTTGATTTAACCGATCTTGGTTTTCATGAATAGATAGTATCAATACAAGTTTAAATTGTTTAAATGTATATTAGATATGTTCTATATACATACATGCTTCAACTATTTAAACAAACTTAGTTTGATAGTCTATTTCATGAGTTTGGTATTTCGGTATTTTAACAAAACGTATTTTGGATTTTTAGTCAAAAACATGGATATATATATGTTTCATGTATATTGGACTTATGTCCATATGCAACATGCCTAAAAGTGTTTAAGTATCATGTTTTTGTATTTGAATGAGTTTTAGAAAAATCGGATTTCCTATTGAAAAATCTAAGTTTGGAAAAATACGGATTTTGGTTTTCGGCAAAATTTCTAAGTCACAAAAATGGTTCAAAAAGTTTGAAATTTGTGTTGAAATTTTTCACACAAGTTTGTATTTCAATGCATTATGCTAAAACTATTTTTGTGAATTTTTAAGGAATTTATGAGATTTTTAGAATATTTTAAAACCTAAGTTTTCTGTCGCAAATAGCAGCCTGTCAGGCTCTGGCGGTCGACCGGGCCGGTCGACCGGACCCAGAGTCGGTCGATCAGACCAGTCGACCGACGTGCACAAAACGTGCACGCTTGGCCAGCCACTTGGGCCGGTCGACCGAGCGGTCGACCGACTGCAAGTACCCCACTCTCGGGTGGGGGCGGTCGACCGACCGGTCGACCGGCCAGAGAGCATTTGGTCTCTGGATTGGGACGGTCGACCGGGTGGTCGACCGCTAGCCTCCAACGGTCAAAAATTTGACCGTTGACGGTCGACCGGGCCGGTCGACCACCAGCCGCCAGGCTGACAAATCAGCCCAACGGCTAGTTTCTCTTGGGGGCCTATTTAAACCCCATTTGTATGGGATTTTCTCTAAGATTTCCAGAGCCAAAAATTCTCCTATCTACAAGTGGTTTATACAAGTTTTCAAAAGTGTTTTAGAGCCAAAAAGGATTCATCTTTGCTTTGTTTTAAAAGGGTTGGAAAATCATTTGAAAAGAAAAATTCTTTGGGAATTGTTTTGATCTTTATTTTCTATTCTATCTAAAGTTTTTCCTAGAGTTTTTCTTTGAGTTTTTGATTTCCAAACTCTTTGTTTTCCACACTTGAGCCATATCACTCTATCCTATCTATAGGATCTTTTATTTGTGGAAAGAATTGTTTGTGGTTGAAATGGACCACTTTGTACCCTCCTTGATTTGTTGTATCCCTCTTTGGTAGAGGTTGATTTGGAGTGGCGGTTAGCTCCCTCTTTGGTAGAGGTTGAGATTGTAGTTTACTCCCTCTAGTGAGAGGTGGAGTTGGTGTTGGATTTGTATCCCTCAAGTGTGAGGTGGATTGTGGTTGTTTGGCTACGGGCCTACCCCTCTTGTGTGAGGTGGTGTTTATATTGCCTCGGTGGAGGTTGTATTGGTTGAGAGAGGAGTTCGGTACTCCCGGTTGTATTTGCCCCAAAATCCTCGGTGGAGGTTCCCTGTGTGGGAGTCCTAGGTGGACAAGTTAGTGGATTGAAAATCCTTCTCGGTGAAGGCGGGGACGTAGAGCTGGGTGCTCGAACCTCGAAACACATCTTATTTTTTGCGTTTGATCCATTGACTCTAAACTCTCTCTCTCTCTTTACTTGTGCCTTGCATTATTCATATTGCTCATTCATACATTATATGCTTGGCTTGTTTGTGTGTGCCTCACTTGTGCTTAACCACGAGAGCTTCATATAGCGCCTCAACTCTTATTCAGAGGAATCAAGAGGAGTTAGTCCAGAGCCCTTCACTGGGAATTCGGCTACACTCGTTGGTTGCATTAAGTGTGTTGCAATTAATTTTTAATTTTCGCATTTAGTTCATTAGATTAGCCCTATCACCTATTCACCCCCCCCCCTCTAGGTGATTTCAATTGGTATCAGAGCCTACGCTCCTGATTTAGGTTTAACCACCTAGGAGTGTGATCTTAGTTTTGCTAATCTATCATTTGCATTTGCACACTTATATTGTTTACACACACTCATGGATTGCTTGTCACCTCCCATGTTTGATGTCTCCAACATTGACATGTGAAAATTTAGGATGTCCATGTATTTGAAAACCCTAGGCTTGCATGTTTACCTTGCTATTACCAAGAAATCCTATTCTAATGATAGCAAGCATATAGAGGCCAATGCACAAGCCCTTGAGGCACTTAGAAGCACGCTTAACAAAGAATATCTTATGCTTGTTTCTAACTGTTATTCCGCCTTTGCAGTGTGGAACACGTTGACCACCTCCAAGCTTCAATTGCCAATCCAAACGGAGGATAAATCTAGTGGAGAATCCGAGCAACAATGCTATATGGTCCAGGGAATGACTCCCTTGAGGTATATTCGGAATCTCAATTAGATAATGATGATACTAGTTCTTCATGTGATGATTATGTTGATCCCAATGCCTTAAATGAAGAACTATCTATTGTATGTGAAAAATTGCTAGATAAATATAATCTTTTGAAAAAGAAGACTTTTGCTTTAAATAAAGAAAATGAAATTTTGTCTTCTAAACTTAAATTGGTTTTGCAAGAGAAGGAAGAGATATCAAGTGAACGTGACTCACTTAAATCTCAACTAGACCTTGCCCTAAAGAAAAATGAGATTTTGAAAAATAGAAATGATTGTAATGAAGTTTTAAAGAAAAATAAAGCTATAACTTCAAAACTTGAATGTGTTGTAAAAGAGAATGATTCTTTGAAAATAAAATTGCTTCAATTTTAAAAGATTTAGAAATTTGTTTAAAGAAAAATGAATCTTTGAAAAACTATATTGATTCACAAGTTTGCCATGCTAGTGTAGCTTCACCTTCTAGCTTACCTATTGCATGCCCCTCTTCTTCTTTAATTGAAAATGATATAAATTGATAAAGAAGAATATGGATTGTTGGGCTCCACTTTGAGCTAATGTGCTTTGAATCATACACGTTTGGAATCTATGTTTCGAAAGAAACAAGTTCATCTTTACATGTACACCCTTAACGGCATACACATGCTCATCACGGTCACAGGCATAACACGTTGTATGCTCATGTGTACACTTGTACACATTGTGGACGTAAGGACCACCTTGCTAAATTTTATTTTGATAAGATACATGATGTAAATTTAGCAACTAAGTTTGTTTGGGTTAGGAAAGGGACTAACCCCCATGGACCCAAAAGGATATGGGTAACAAAGACCACCCCTATTGTATTTGATGTAGGTATGGGCTCTCGCATGACGTGAGAGTAATGGTGCCTTGTGTGGATGCGTTCCGAGCTTCATGAGAACAATTTGGATGCATCACTTTCAAGTGATTTTTGGTGGGAGGACCACCTTGGTTTGGAGAACTAGAGAAGTGCCTTCATCGATTTTGGTATCGTTCTCTAACTCCCGTTTATATTTACATGCTTTCCACATTATTGAGTTTTAGCATGTTTTGATTAGTATGTTAAATGCCATGATTATTAGACCATTGACATGCATGTATAGCATTTGAGATCACCCATGTTTATATGGACCATTATTTTTGTGTTCTCGCTTATATTTAGCTATCATGTTTATCATAGCTCTAATAGCATGTGGATTTACATAATGATCATATTTATGTTTATCATGTTGATTTATGTCTTGTTTTATACTTCATGATTTGATTACATGTTTAGATGTTGGTTTTCATTAAAACTTGGATATATACTTGTACATCTAGTAAGTCACAAATAGACTTTTATATGTTTGTGCTTACATGCTCATTTGTGCTTGTTAAATGCACTAGTATAGTCTAGTTTTGATGATTCAAGTATTTGACTTGTATCCCTATTTTATCCATGTTTTTCATGTTCATATGTTTATGTATAACTTCATGTATATGTCCATCTTGTCCAAACTATTGATTATACATATACATCCTTTGAGCCACTTGCCTTCATGCATATACTTTTGTGGACTCTTTTATGTTTGGATATGTATGTATACTTTAGTTTGTACATGACATACATATACCTTGAAGGACTCTAGTTTTGATTTTCATGTTTTCATGTTTAAAGGAATTTCTATGGAGCTCATTGTCTACCTTTCATGATTATGTTCTTCACATTATATTGTACACTCACCCTTCTTATTTACTCATGTTTTGTTTTCATGAGTCATATTCATGATTTATTGACTTTGAATGTTGGATATCATGTGAGTTTCATGTTTCATGAAAAATATTTGTGTTTTATTCCTTACTTGAAGGATTTCGTACTAGTTTATAAAGTTTTTCATATAACTAGTTCGTATTCTTCATATGGTAGAGTTTTCAAACATATTTTATTCTCAAACCTATTTTTGAAAACCCTATCCTTTTACGGGCGTTTGGTTGGGCGACCATGCCTTGTATGCTTAATATTGAAATTCTTTTAAACATATGCATGAAATGGGTGGATAGGAAATATGAGATATACACTTGATCATAATATGTTTTCAATTGGTATCATTGGATCGTTTCAATTGGTATCAATATTGACATTCTTTTTGTATACTCATATATATGTTTTATATATGTATGCTTACTCTTCATATAGTATCAATTTCGATTGGTATCTAATTTTCATACATATATATGCTTTAATTGTGCTCAAGGATATCACAAATTTGGGTTATGCCAAAACTTGATTTTTAATGCATATCATATTTCAATTGATTAGTTTTCAATTGATACTTATACAAGCTTATGCATCGTTTATTTGGTATTTCATAAAGGGGGAGAAAATTCGTATTTTATCTTTCAATTGGTATTTGGTTTACCTTTTATTTCCACTCCCATACTTTATGATGAAAAAAATGATTGAAAAATGAATATTGATTTTAATTTGGTATCATATGCTCTTAAATGAAAAATTATCTTCAATCGATATCCATATATTTCAATTGGTATCTATTGATCTATTCATTTCAATTGGTAAATTTAAATTGGTATCAACATATTTTCTTTCAATTAGTATCAAGAAAGAATTGGTAATCTAGTCTATCTATATATCTTTCAGTTTGATGCCTCATTTACCTTCAATTGACATGTCTTAAAATTTTATGTTCGCTTTCAATTGGTATCATGATTTACTTATATTGATATTTTTTTTCAATTGGTATCATGTTGGAAGAATATGTTTTATTGTTTACTTGGACCCCTTTGTTGATGATTGATAAAAAGGGGGAGAAGTATTTAGTATTTGAGTTTATATGCATGATTTTTCTATGCATGATTTTTATTTGTTTATTTACAAAAAGGCTTATTGTTTTTGTTTTATTGATATCAAGAATTTTTATATATTGATTATCTTCAAATTGGTATCAAGAGCAATATTTAAGAACATGTTTATGTAAAAGAAGAAATAATTTAATTTTGTATTAAAAGCTTGTTTTATGCATGTTGATGCATTTCATGTTTGGTATCAAGAGCATGTTTTGTATTTGGTATCAAAAGCTTGTTTTATGCATGTCTATGCATTTTCATGTTTAATATTCATTGCATATCTTATTGTTTATTGCTATGCATGAGTTAAGGGGGAGCTTCTTTGAACCTTAACTTTAATCCATGCATATATAACTCTATGAGTTTTGTCATCATCAAAAAGGGGGAGATTGTTGGCCCAGAGGCCTTCCACTCTAATTTTGATGATGATTAACTCATGTAGTTATGTTTACTAATAATCTTGTGATGTTTAGTTTCAGATCTCTAATCAAGATATTAGTAGGTGATTAGCTTCAACAAGATGGTTTGGAAGCTTTCACATGGTGATTCAAGAGCCCGAGCGTCAAAGATCATATATTGAACTCGTTGGAGTCTAGCTCGGTGGATCACGGTTTGGATCGAGTCAGCTTGAAGACGGAGTTCGTCAAGAAGACTTGGTACTTAGTTTAGTTTAGTGTTTAGATTCATTTGTAAAGATTAGATAGTGTGATATGCTCAAGTTCACAACACACACTTGTTTTAGTTTTCATGTTTATTGGTTTTTCGGTTTTGATTTAACCGATCTTGGTTTTCATGAATAGATAGTATCAATACAAGTTTACATTGTTTAAATATATATTAGATATGTTCTATATACATACATGCTTCAACTATTTAAACAAACTTAGTTTGATAGTCTATTTCATTAGTTTGATATTTCGGTATTTTAACAAAACGTATTTTGGATTTTTAGTCAAAAATATGGATATATATATGTTTCATGTATATTGGACTTATGTCCATATGCAACATGCCTAAAAGTGTTTAAGTATCATGTTTTTGTATTTGAATGAGTTTTTGGAAAAATCGGATTTCCTATTGAAAAATCTAAGTTTGGAAAAATACGGATTTTGGTTTTCGGCAAAATTTGTAAGTCACAAAAATGGTTCAAAAAGTTTGAAATTTGTGTTGAAATTTTTCACACAAGTTTGTATTTCAATGCATTATGCTAAAACTATTTTTGTGGATTTTTAAGGAATTTATGGGATTTTTTAGAATATTTTAAAACCTAAGTTTTCTGTCCCAAATAGCAGCCTGCCAGGCTCTGGCAGTCGACCGGACCTAGAGTCGGTCGACCGGACCGGTCGACCGACGTGCACGCTTGGCCAGCCACTTGGGCCGGTCAACCGAGCGGTCGACCGACTGCAAGTACCCCACTCTCGGGTAGGGGCGGTCGACCGACCGGTCGACCGAGCGGTCGACCGGCCAGAGAGCATTTGCTCTCTGGATTGGGACAGTCGACCGGGAGGTCGACCGCTAGCCTCCAACGGTCAAAAATTTGACCGTTGGCGGTCGACCGGGCCGGTCGACCGCCAGCCGCCAGGCTGACAAATCAGCCCAACGGCTAGTTTCTCTTGGGGGCCTATTTAAACCCCATTTGTATGGGATTTTCTCTAAGATTTCCAGAGCCAAAAATTCTCCTATCTACAAGTGGTTTATACAAGTTTTCAAAAGTGTTTTAGAGCCAAAAAGGATTCATCTTTGCTTTGTTTTAAAATGGTTGGAAAATCATTTGAAAAGAAAATTTCTTTGGGAATTGTTTTGATCTTTATTTTCTATTCTATTTAAAGTTTTCCCTAGAGTTTTTCTTTGAGTTTTTGATTTCCAAACTCTTTGTTTTCTACACTTGAGCCATATCACTCTATCCTATCTATAGGATCTTTTATTTGTGGGAAGAATTGTTTGTGGTTGAAATAGACCACTTGTTGTACCCTCCTTGATTTGTTGTATCCCTCTTTGGTAGAGGTTGATTGGAGTGGTGGTTAGCTCCCTGTTTGGTAGAGGTTGAGATTGTGGTTTACTCCCTCTAGTGAGAGGTGGAGGTTGTGTTGGATTTGTATCCCTCAAGTGTGAGGTGGATTGAGGTTGTTTGGCTACAGGCCTACCCCTCTTGTGTGAGGTGGTGTTTGTGTTGCCTCGGTGGAGGTTGTATTGGTTGAGAGAGGAGTTCGGTACTCCCGGTTGTATTTGCTCCAAAATCCTCGGCGGAGGTTCCCTGTGTGGAAGTCCTAGGTGGACAAGTAAGTGGATTGGAAATCCTTCTCGGTGAAGGCGGGGACGTAGAGCTGGGTGCTCAAACCTCGAAACACATCTTGTTGTTTGCGTTTGATCTATTGACTCTAAACTCTCTCTCTCTCTCTCTCTCTCTTTATTTGTGCCTTGCATTATTCATATTGCTCATTCATATATTATATGCTTGGCTTGTTTGTGTGTACCTCACTTGTGCTTAACCACGAGAGCTTCATATAGCGCCTCAACTCTTATTCAGAAGAATCAAGAGGAGTTAGTCCCAGAGCCCTTCACCGAGAATTCTGCTACACTCGTTGGTTGCATTAAGTGTGTTGCAATTAATTTTTAATTTCCGCATTTAATTCATTAGATTAGCCCTATCACCTATTCACCCCCCCTCTAGGTGATTTCATCTAGTCCCTTCACTTGTCCCCGTAAGAACACACCGCAAGCCCATAAACTCGCCGAGGCCACACCTCTACAATGAGTTCACACAAGAACCCGAAACACCGCGAACCCGCAAGTCCGCCTCCTCAAAGTACAAAGTAGAACTTTGGTGATCACAACACTTTGATCACCTAAAATCCTCTCACAACAAAGATCCCTATAGGATAATGTAACAATGGATGGCTCAAGTATTTGTGTGAGAAAACTAGGATGGAATGTGTGGAGGAAAACACAAGAAATCACTTTGAAAACACTCTTGATAAACTTCCCTTTTGATTGGAAATATTTTCTCTCAAACTAGTGGAGAAAAACTCTGAAATAGATGGGAAAAATTAGGTTTAAAACTCTCCTCAAAACTTGTTAAAAACAGTCCAAGAAACCCCAATTTTTAGGGCTCCCAAAAAACTAGCCGTTACAGCCCAGTCAGCAGCTCTGACTGCTGTCAGTCGACCGGCCCGGTCGACCGCCAATGGTCAGATTTCTGACCGTTAGGCAAACGGTCGACCGGCCCGGTCGACCGAGGCCTGAAACAGAGAGCAGAGCTCTCTGCCGGTCGACCGGGGTTTTTCAGAGAGCAAAAGCTCTCTGGCGGTCGACCGGGTCGGTCGACCGGCCCTCCAGCCAAACTGGCGTGCACGTTTCTGTACGTCGGTCGACCGACTCGGTCGACCGAGCGACCGACTCGGTCGACCGATTTCTAGCTCGGTCGACCAGTCCGGTCGACCGGCAGAAGCCAGAACAGGGTTGTTATAGGGAATAAAAACTTGGTTTTTATTTTAAAATAATATCCCATAAAACCTCTAAAATTTCACAAAATATGTTCAGTATTAAACTTTGATAAACAAACATGTTTGAGTAAAATCAAGACATGTTACAAACATTTTGAAGTATTTTTGTAACTTAGAAATTTTGGCTCAAAACAAAACTGTATTTTTCCAAATTGGTTTTTCCAAAACTTATTTTCCAAAACTTCTCCAAATACAAAAACAAGATATTTTAAACACTTCGAAAGCATAGAGTGTATGGATATGATCCACTACACATACATGATGAAATATCTATGTTTTTGACAATAAGCACTAAACATGGTTTTGGTTAAAACATATATACTTGAAGCTCCAAAAACCAAACCGGTATTTTTCCAAATGAAAACTCTTTTGGTGTTTTCCAAAATATGAAACACATCTAAATCTTGAGTGTGTGTATATGTACTTGAGCAATCCACCAACTATTCTATCCTTTACATTTTATCTAAAACAAAATCTTAATAAAACAAACCTAGACTCAAGTCTTGATCTTGAAGGTCTTCACTTGAAGTCTTCTTCTCCTTCTTGACTTGGTCCAAACACGATCCAAAGAGCTAGACTCCTCTTGAGTACTTGATGTGGTCTTGATGCATGGGCTCTTGAATCAAACTGTGCTAGCTCCAAAACTTGTCTTTAAATCCTTTGTTAAAGCTAAACACCAACTAAGATCTTGATCATAAATCTGAGACTAAATAAACACAAGATCATTAGTACTATAACTACATGAGTTGATCATCATCAAAACTAGAGTGATGGGCCTTTGGGCCAACACCGGTTTGGGACAAGAAGATGATCAGAAGTCATGTAGTTGGTGATGAGTTTAGGGATGTTGATTCTAATGCCTTTCAGAAGGCAATAGATGACAAGAGGAACAGAACCCCTAGCGTGATTATACTCTCCTGATTTTAGTAGGAGGTTATAGAACACGATCTTAGCCAGGATCTGGGCGGTGAGAGTATAGTACTTCACCTTCTCGTTCCTAACTGAACCAGGGTTGTCATCATCATGAAGCAGGGTAGATGCGGTGTGGGCAGACTCACCGTCAGAATACTCAAAGTCATGCAGATCGACATTATAAATGTCTACCCCCTCACAGGAGAGGTGCAGGTGACGTGCAAATTGTTGAAGTGAGATATCTATATCTTTGCCCATGACTCTAGATTTTATGTGATTTTATTCAAAAGTGAGATTAGAATAAAAATGTTGCACCAAAGCAGGATAAACATGTTCCTTAATGGTGACAAAATTTTCTAATGAGCTGGATTCTAGGATAGTTGCAAGATTGAGGTGCTCAAAATCACTGAGCACCACAGTCCTACCTGAGTTCACATTTTTAGTGGAAATTATGGCATACCTATAAGAAGCATTTTGAGACAAATGGGGAGGATGAAGATTGGGGGGTTTTTCCCTTTTCAGATCTGGATCTTTTAGATATGTTGATGGGTTAGCAAGATTAGGCACGAAAAATGGCACGATCTAAACAAATAAACTTAGAAATATCAAGGGAAAATAAGAGATTTAGAGAATAAAAGATTATACCTTGAAAATCCAGAGAAATACCCAAGAGAAAGTGTAGATCTGGAGCCTGAAACCACTTTTCCTAATTTTTGTGGAAGAAATTTGGGGGTTTGGAGAGGTGGAAAGGAGTTAGAATAGGCTTAGGGTTGAGAGAATAGGGGAGGAGAAGAGTTGGAGGCGGTGAAAGGAAGAGATATGAGAGAATTGGGGTTAGGGTTTATAAATAGTCGGGTAAAAAAACAGCTTACCCGACTTCCTGTCGACCGGGCGGTCGACCGGTGGAAACCGAGAGCAATCTCGGTTTCAGTCGGTCGACCGGCTACGGGCAGAAAACAAATTTTTTGTTCCAGGCTAGATCGGTCGACCGGGACGGTCGACCGGGCCTTATGCCTGGCCAAATCGGTCGACCGGGACAGTCGACCGGCACAGCTGAAAACAGTAAAGTGAAATTGTTTTGAAAGTTTGATTTAATAAAAAATTTCTTTTAAAAGGAATATCTTATATAATTATAAGAATGAAATTGAAATCTCATTTGGCATGAAAAACTCAATAAAAAGTTTTATTTTTATTATCAATAAATTTTCATTTATTAATTAAGCGATAAACATGAGATGTTGAAGCCGAATACCCCGTTAAGGGTTCTGAACTTCTCCTCGAAACTCCTCTAGATAAGAGTTGAGGCGCGCAATTGTCATCTCTATTTATTTGCTTAATTTGATTAAATAAATTTTTATTTTGACAATATTCTTATAAAACATTATGTTAACAAAATCTTGATATATGGACAAGCGAAATATGGCAAGCGATCAAAACAAATTTAATAAATAATCCAATAAAAAAAATGGATATTCAAGTTTACACATGTAAGGCATATTATCACAAAGATGCAACTAGCAAATCCCATATATATATATATATATATATATATATATATATATATATATATATATATATATATATATATATAAAAGGAAATTTTAGGTGGAGAAGTTACCAAACCATGGGTAATCTCCAAAATGGGTGCCTCTTCCAAAATGGGTGCCTCTTTGATAGCGATGCAAGTGACGATGTATTCGTTAAGCCTTGATGCATCCACCACCCGGGCTCCATCTCCCCCTTAGTCTTGGAGGAGGACGACGCACCTGCATCAATTAAGTTTTGCGTGTCTTTTGGTACCCAAATTTTTTTGGGTCCTTTAGGGTTAGTGTTTGAAATCACCTAGAGGGGGGGTGAATAGGTGAAAGTGCTAATCTAGAAACTAAATGCGGAAGCTAAAAACTATTTGTAACACACTTAATACAACCAACAAGTGTAGCCGAATTCCCCGTGAAGGGCTCTGAACTAACTCCTCTTGATTCCCCTAAATAAGGGTTGAGGTGCTATATGAACCTCTTGTGGTTAAGTATAAGTGAGGCACACACAAGCAAGCCAAGCATATAATGGATATATAACAATATGAATGATGCAAGGCACAACACAAGCAAATAGAAATGAATGATATAAATGATGCACAACACAAATAAAGAGAGAGGGTTTAGAGATAATAGATCAAACGCAAACACAAAGATATGTTTCGAGGTTCGAGCCCCTAGCTCTACGTCCCCGCCTTCACCGAGAAGGATTTCTAATCCACTATCTCCCACCGAGGGAACCTCCACCGAGGAGGATTTGTTACAACACTAGGAGTACCGAACTCCTCTCTCAAACACCGCCTCAAAACCGAGGGGTAGGCCCGTAGCCAAACAACCACAACACCTCTACCGAAGAGGGTTACAACCAAACTCTAACTCCACCTCACCAAGAGGGAGCAAACAACAATCTCCACCTCTACCAAAGAGGGAGCAAACACCAACCCAATACAACAACCTCAACCTCTACCAAAGAGGGAGCAACACAAGAAATCAAGGGTTTACAACAAGTGGTATGTTTCAACCACAAACCTCTTTCCTTTTTCCACAAACAAAGATCCTAAATAGAATAGGATAGAAGATAAGCTCAAGTGTGGAAAACAAGTGTTTTGATCAAAGAAATACTCTTGGGAAAATACCAAATAGATATTGAATTGAAGAACAATAAACCAATTTCCCAAAACCTATTTTCTTTGAAAATAACAAAACACTTAAAAACAAATAAAATGAATCTTTTTGCTCTTTAAACTCTTTGAAAACTTGTTTTTAAAACCAGAGAATGGGGAAAAATTAGCTCTTAAAATCTTAGTTAAAACTATGAAGAGATGGGGTATTTATAGCCCCAATAGAAAACTAGCCGTTAGGCTGATCTGTCAGCCCGACAGGCTGGCGGTCGACCGGCCGGTCGACCGCCAACGGTCATAAATATGACCGTTGGAGCAGCCCGGTCGACCGCTCGGTCGACCGCCCAGATACAGAGAGCAAAGCTCTCTGGTCCGGTCGACCGGCCCATGTGTCTGCCAAACGTGCACAAGGCTGTGCACGTCGGTCGACCACTGGGTCGACCGGCCCTTGGTTCGGTCGACCGTGCGGTCGGCCGACCTGGCCTGTCAGTCACTGTTCTGGGTCAGAAACTGGGGTTAAAAATATTTTAACAAATCTTGTAAAAACTTGTAAAAATCCCCAAAAATAGTTTTATCATTTTGCATTGATATATAAACTTGTGATAAACATTTCAACTCAAATATCAAGCATATGAAACCATTTTTGTGTTTTAACATTTTTATCAAAAATCAAAACATGTATTTTATCAAACTTGTATTTTTCAATAGGAAAACTGATTTTTCCTAAAACTTATTGAAATACAAAAACATGATATTTAAAACACTTTAAGGCATGTTGCATATGGACATAAGTCCAATATACAAGAAACAAATATATATCATAGTTTTTATCTTTAATTTCAAAAATATGTTTTGTTAAAAATACCAAAACATAAAACTACATGAATAGGTATGTCAAACTAAGTTTGTATAAGAAGTTTAAGCATACATGTATAGAAAGAATACATCTACTATACATATAAACAATTTAAACTTATTTTGATCAATCTATTCATGAAAACCAATATCAAAACCAAAACGTGTATGTGTATTGTGCACTTGACCATATCAACTATTCTTATCTTTACAAATGGATCTAAAACTCAAACTAAACTAGGATACCTAAGTCTTCTTGACGATCTTCCATCTTCAAGTCGACTCGATCCAAAACTCCGTGATCCACTGAGCTAGACTCCAACGAGTGCAAGGAATGATCTTGATGCTCGGGCTCTGGAATCACCATGTGAAAGCTTCCAAACTCCTCTTGTTGAAGCAATCACAAACTAATATCTTGCTTAATGATCTGAAACTAAAATCACAAGATTATTAGTAAACATAACTACATGAGTTAATCATCATCAAAACTAGAGTGGAAGGCCTCTGGGCCAATAATCTCCCCCCTTTTGATGATGACAAAACTCATGGAGTTATATATGCATGGATTAAAGTTAAGCTTCAAAGAAGCTCCCTCTTAACTCATGCATAGCAAATAAACATAAATATGCAATGAATATTAAACATGAAACATGCATAGATATGCATAAAACAATAAAACATGTTCTTATACCAAATGAAATTTACAAAAATAAAAACATGCTCTAGATACCAATTAAACTAAATATATGCAACACATAAATATGCATATAAAACATGTACCAATCATGCATATATAGAGAAGATGTTGAGTTTATATGCATGTTAAACTCTTAAATAATTCTCCCCTTTTTGTCAATCATCAATAAAGGGGAAAGCAAAACAAAACAATAAATTTTTCTCCCCCTTTTTGTCTAAAACAAAAATATCAATATAGGGGTGACAATCAATTAAGATATCAATTGAAAATATGTCAAAGTAGCATCTTGATACCAATTGAAAGTAAACATAGATCAATAAATAAATGGTATATGCTATATACATTCATGAAGAGGAAAACGCTAAGTTAACTTCCCTACATACATGCATTATATGAAGAAAGGATGACAAGCCCTAATTCACATAACACATAATATGCAATGCATAAGAGGAGATGTGAAGCTCCCCCTACACACATGTATCGCATAAAGAAGAGATGTCAAGCTCCTTAATACAAGATACACTCAACATGAATCTATATGTAGAAGAGATGTTAAGCTCTCCTTGCATATAGGCAATACAAATCAAAACAAAATTTTGAGATTTCAATTTAAATCATTCAAATAAACATCTTGATATCAAAAGAGAGCATTTTTCTTTTTAAGCCATATAAACAATTTTGATTGTAATATCATATGCTTAAAATAAACATCAAATTTTCAATCATAAAGTGTGGGAGTGGAAACAAAATACTAATTGAAATACAAAATCAAATTTTCTCCCCCTTTATGAAATACCAACTAAAACAATGCGTAGGCTTGAAATAAGATACCAATTGAAAATTGAATCAATTGAAACAAAGTTAAAACTCAAGCTTTAGCATAAACAAAATTTATATATGTATGAAAAATTAATACCAATCGAAATTGATACTATTGGAATTGAAAGCATACATACATACAAATATATATGAGTATACAAAAATATCAATATTGATACCAATTGAAAGATCCAATGATACCAATTGAAACAAAAATAATGATCAAGGTATAACTCATATAACCTATCCTCCCAATCATGTTCAAGTTTAAAATGATTTTTACTATAAAGCATACATGAGCATGGTCTCCCATCCAACCACCCTTTAAGGTAGGGGTTTTCAAAAATAGGTTTGAAAATTGAAGTATGTTTGAAAAACTCTACCAAATGAAGAATATCGCAACTAGTTATATGAATTGTAAACTAGTACGAAATCCTTCAAGTAAGGAATAAAACAAAATTATTTTTCATGAACCATGAAATTCACATGATAATCAACACTCTAAGTCAATAAGCATAAATATGACTCATGAAAATAAAACATGAGTAAACAATAAATGTGAGTGTACAAATATAATGTGAAGATCATAATCATGAAAGATGGACAATAAACACAATATTCCTTGAAACAAGAAAATCATCAAAACTTATTTAATCTTCAAGGTATATGGATGTCCTATACAAACTAAAGTATACATACATATCCAAACACAACGAGTCCACAAAGATATATGCATGAAGGCACGTTGCTCAAAAGGATGTATATGTATAACAATAATTTGGATTAAATGGACATATACATGAAGTTAAACATAAACACATGGAAACATGAAAACATGGATAAAATTAAATTTCCATTAAAACAAATTTCATTTCAAGGTATATGTATGATTTATCAACACAAAAAGTATACATACATATCCCTAAACACAATTTGAGTCCATATATATAGATTTGCATGAAAGGCTAATGACTCAAGGGGTATACATGTATATCTTAAAGTTTGGCAAAAATACACATATACATGAAATGAAAACTCATACACATAAAACAAATCTAAAAATAGGAATACTAGTTTAAAATGTATGAATCATCAAAACTAGACTATACTAGGACATCTAATGGGTTCAAATAAGCATTCAAGCTCAAACATATATAGATTTATTTGTGGCCCACTATATGTACAAGTATATATCCTAGTCTTAATGAAAACTAACATTTAAACATCTATTTAAAACATGAAGCATCAAAAATAAGATAAAATCAACATGATAAACATAAACATGATTATTATGTAAATCCACATGTTATTAAAGCTAAGATAAACATGATAGCTAAACAATGGTGAGAACACTAAAATAATAATCCATATTAAACATGGGTGTCTCAAATGCTATACATGTATGTCAAGAGTCTAATAATCATGGCATTTTCATAATGATCATATAAACAACAAAACATGCTACAAATAATGAACATGAAAAGCATGCATAAATAAATAAGGAGTAAGAGACCGTTACCAAAACCTATGAGGCAACTTCTCCTTGTCTCCAAAACATGGTGGTCTTCCCACCAAACCTTCCCTTGAAAGTGATGCATCCAATTGATTTTCATGAAGCTCGGAACGCATCCACTCCAAGGTACCGCTACTCTCACGTCATGTGAGAGCCCACACCTACATCAAATACAATAGGGGTGGTCTTTGGTACCCATAACTTTTTGGGTCCATGGGGGTTAGTATCATTCCTAACCCAAACAAAATTATTTGCTAAATTACAATAATGTATTCGATCAAAATAAAATTTAGCAAGGTGGCCCTTACGTCCACAATGTGTACAAGTGTACACATGAGCATACAAGTGATGATGGTGTCCGTGAGGAGCATGTGTATGCCGTGGGGGGTGTGCATGAATAGATGGAACTTGTTTCTTTCGAAACAAAGATTCCAAACGTGTATGACCCACTACACATTGGCTCAAGATGGAGCCCAAACAATCTACACTCTTCTTAAGCAAGGATATATCTTTCTCAATTAAAGAAGAAGTGTGGCATGCAATAGGTGTTTTAGATGAAGAAGCTACACTAGCATGACAAACATGTGCATCCATATTATTTTCAAAACAATATTTTTCTTTAAACAAACTTCTAAATCCTTTGAAATAGAATCAATTTTTATTTTCAAAGAATTATTTTCTTTTACAACAAATTCAATTTTTGAAGACAAAACTTTATTTTTCCTCAAAATATTTTCACAATCATTTTTAGATTTTAAAACTTTATTTTCTTTTAGTGCAAGATCAAGTTGAGACCTTAATGAATCCCTTTCATTATAGATCTCCACTTTCTCTTGCAAAACACAATCAAGTTTAGAAGACAATTTTTCATTTTCTTTATTTAAAGCAAAAGTCTTCTTTTTCAAAACTTTATATTTTTCTATTAATTTTTCACAAACAATAGAAAGTTCTTCATTCAAGGCATGGGCATCAATATTCTCATCGCATGAAGAACTAGCATCAAAACTATCTAGTTGAGATTCCGATTGTACCTCAAGGGAGTCATTCCCTTGGATCATATAGCATAGTTGTGGCTCGGATTCATCTCCACTAGATTCCTCCGGTTGGATTGGCAATTGAAGCTTGGAGGTGGTTGTGGTTGTCAACATGTTCCACACTGCAAAGGCGGAATCAAGATTAGAAACAAGCATAAGATGTTCTTTTGAAAGCGTGCTTCTAATGACCTTTAGGGCTTGTACATTAGCCCCTATATGCTTACTATCACTAAGGTAGGATTCCTTGGTAATGGCAAGGTGAACCTTATATCCTAGGGTTTGTAAATAGATGGACATCTTATTCTTCCAAACAAGAATGTTGGAAGGGTCAAATATAGGTGGGGTCATGAAGTCCATGGATGTAAACTATATGTGTGCAAACAAGCAAATGCAAATGATAGACTAGCAAACAAGGATCTCACTCCTAGGTGGTTAAACCTAAATATCAGGAGCGTAGGCTCTGATACCAATTGAAATCACCTAGAGGGAGGGGGGTGAATAGGTGAAAGTGCTAATCTAGAAACTAAATGCGGAAGCTAAAAACTATTTTGCAACACACTTAATACAACCAACAAGTGTAGCCGAATTCCCCGTGAAGGGCTCTGGACTAACTCCTCTTGATTCCCCTAGATAAGGGTTGAGGTGCTATATGAAGCTCTTGTGGTTAAGTATAAATGAGGCATACACAAGCAAGCCAAGCATATAATGGATATATAACAATATGAATGATGCAAGGCACAACACAAGCAAATAGATATGAATGATATGAATGATGTACAACACAAATAAAGAGAGAGGGTTTAGAGATAATGGATCAAACACAAACACAAAGATATGTTTCGAGGTTCGAGCCCCTAGCTCTACGTCCCCGCCTTCACCGAGAAGGATTTCTAATCCACTATCTCCCACCGAGGGAACCTCCACCGAGGAGGATTTGTTACAACACTAGGAGTACCGAACTCCTCTCTCAAACACCGCCTCACAACTGAGGGGTAGGCCCATAGCCAAACAACCACAACACCTCTACCAAAGAGGGTTACAACCAAACTCCAACTCCACCTCACCAAGAGGGAGTAAACAACAATCTCCACCTCTACCAAAGAGGGAGCAAACACCAACCCAATACAACAACCTCAACCTCTACCAAAGAGGGAGCAACACAAGAAATCAAGGGTTTACAACAAGTGGTATGTTTTAACCACAAACCTCTTTCCTTTTCCACAAACAAAGATCATAAATAGAATAGGATAGAAGATAAGCTCAAGTGTGGAAAACAAGTATTTTGATCAAAGAAATACTCTTGGGAAAATACCAAATAGATATTGAATTGAAGAACAATAAACTAATTTCCCAAAAACCTATTTTCTTTGAAAATAACAAAACACTTAAAAACAAATAAAATGAATCTTTTTGCTCTTTAAACTCTTTTGAAAACTTGTTTTTAAAACCAGAGAATGGGGGAAAATTAGCTCTTAAAATCTTAGTTAAAACTATGAAGAGATGGGGTATTTATAGCCCCAATTGAAAACTAGCCGTTAGCCTGATCTGGTAGCCTGACAGGCTGGCGGTCGACCAGCCGGTCGACCGCCAACGGTCATAAATATGACCGTTGGAGCAGCCCGGTCGACCTCCCGGTCGACCGCCCAGATACAGAGAGCAAAGCTCTCTGGTCCGGTCGACCGACCGGTCAACCGGCCCATGTGTCTGCCAGACGTGCACAAGGCTGTGCACGTCGGTCGACCGCTGGGTCGACCGGCCCTTGGTTCGGTCGGCCGTGCGATCGGCCGACCTGGCCTGTCAGTCACTGTTCTGGGTCAGAAACTAGGGTTAAAAATATTTTAATAAATCTTGTAAAAACTTGTAAAAATCCCCAAAAATAGTTTTATCATTTTGCATTGATATATAAACTTGTGATAAATATTTCAACTCAAATATCAAGCATATGAAACCATTTTTGTGTTTTAACATTTTTATCAAAAACCAAAACATGTATTTTATCAAACTTGTATTTTTCAATAGGAAAACTGATTTTTCCTAAAACTTATTGAAATACAAAAACATGATATTTAAAACACTTTAAGGCATGTTGCATATGGACATAAGTCCAATATACAAGAAACAAATATATATCATAGTTTTGTCTTTAATTCCAAAAATATGTTTTGTTAAAAATACCAAAACATAAAACTACATGAATAGGTTTGTCAAACTAAGTTTGTATAAGAAGTTTAAGCATGCATGTATAGAAAGAATACATCTACTATACATATAAACCATTTAAACTTATTTTGATCAATCTATTCATGAAAACCAATATCAAAACCAAAACGTGTATGTGTATTGTGCACTTGAGCATATCAACTATTCTTATCTTTACAAATGGATCTAAAACTCAAACTAAACTAGGATACCTAAGTCTTCTTGACGATCTTCCATCTTCAAGTCGACTTGATCCAAAACTCCGTGATCCACCGAGCTAGACTCCAACGAGTGCAAGGAATGAGCTCGAGCTCTGAAATCACCATGTGAAAGCTTCCAAACTCCTCTTGTTGAAGCAATCACAAACTAATATCTTGCTAAATGATCTGAAACTAAAATCACAAGATTATTAGTAAACATAACTAGATGAGTTAATCATCATCAAAACTAGAGTGAAAGGCCTCTGGGCCAACAATATTTTCTCGAACCCAAACATTTTTATTTGACAAGTTTAGCTTAGCATAACAAAATTTAGCTAAATGGCCTTTGCAGCCACAATATGCACATGTTAAATTCTACCATACATAAATGCATGTTTGTGCGTGTGTGCATGTTTGTGTGTATTAGATGCATGATGATGAGTGTGTTTCCCTTGTGATTTTCCTTTAGGAAACATAGATGCAAATTTAGTCATGTCAAAAGCACATTTCTTTAAGGTTGTATCCAAAACTTCAATACGTTTTTGGATTTCTAAAAATTCATTTTTATTATAAGTAGAGATTGGGCTTTTTCCTTTACAAGAGGTTTTATATTTTTTGAAATCCTTTTTCATTTTCTCAAAAGAGTTTGATAATTCATTTTTCTCATTTAAAATAAGCTCAAATTTATTCTTTAAAGAATCATTTTCCTTTTTCAATTTTTTATTTCAAGCAAATGAAATTTCATACCTACTTTGTAATTCTTCAAAAAATGTGCAAGTTCATTCATGGTTAAGTCTTCATCATCTAAGGAGTTTTTTAGATATACCTTGGAAGCATCATCGCCATGTGCCATGAAGCACATGTGTGCGGTGTCGATCTCCTCTTCGGATTCCGACTCGGAGTCATCCCACGTGGCCGCCATTGCCTTCTTCTTCTTTTGCCCGTTCTTGAAGGTAGTAGCTTGTAGAGAGGGGCAATCGGCAATTAGATGTCTCGTTTTCTTGCAATGAAAACATAGACCCGGTTCCTCTCTCTTCTTTTCAAATCTTCCTTGAGGTATCCGTCTACGGAAGTTGCTTTGTCTACCTTTCTTGTAAAACATTTTGCCTACCTTTCTTATGATCATGGCAAAGTCTTCATCGTAGTCTTCCGATGAATCCTCTTCATCATAGGAGGATGGAGCCGCCTTGAAAGCAAGAGCTTTCTTCTTTGGTGCCTCCCTTTCTTCTCTTACCTTCATCTCCATCTCATGGGTTTTGAGATTGCCGATGAAGCCGGAGAAGTCCATCTCCTCCCTATCATTTAGCTCTTTGAGGGTGGTTGCCTTGACTTCCCAAGACTTGGGAAGAGCTCTAATGTCCTTCCGAATCTTTTGGTCATTATCGATGTTGTCACCTAAAGAAGATAAGGCGTTAGTAATCTTGGTGAAACGAGTGAGCATATCATCTATGCCTTCATTATCAAGCATATAGAAATTCTCATATTGAGAACGGAGCAAGTCAATTTTAGATCTCTTGACTTGCGACGTCCCCTCATGAGTAACAATAAGTACATTTCAAACTTCATAAGCAGATTTGCAATTATGATGTGGGAAAGATCATCTTCATTTAAAGCTTGAGTGAGTGCATATTGGGCTCTAGCATTGGCCTCATAGTCCTTAGAGGTTTCTTTGGACCATGTACTCTCATCAGTGAGAGGTTCAATAAATTCTTTGGTGATGGACTTGGCAACTCTAACTCCTAGGGATTTTAGGAATAGGTTCATTTTTTGACCTTCCAAATGGGGAAGTTCAACCCATCAAATTTGGGTGGGGACTTCATGCTAGAAAAGTCAATAGATGCCATGAATACAAGTATAGAGCACAACAAATAATAAATGCAACAAATAGATATAGCCAATAATGAGAATATCCCTAAGGTGGTCAAAGCAAATGCTAGGGTTAGTCTCTGATACCAATTGAAATCACCTAGAGGGGGGTGAATAGGTGATGGCTATACTTAGTGGCAAATAATGCGGATTAAAAACTAATTAACAATAAATAATAATAATATTAAAACTTGCAAGAGAGTAGACAAATAATAGTGCAAGTAAAGGAGAGAGAGAGTTTAGAGATAAGTGGACAATCGCAAACACGAGAATCTGTTTCGAAGTTCGAGCCACTGCTCTACGTCCCCGCCTTCAACACGATGAAGGATTTCCACTATGCTTGATCCCACCGGATCGTCAATACAAGTTCTCACTAGAACTTTTCGGACACACCTATCCTCTCTCACAGTGCCGCAACACCAACTTAGAGCTCACTAGCTCGCTTAAGGCCGCAACCTCTATAACTTCTCAATTTGAGGAAGTGGTGATCAACACTTGACCACAAACAAATCTCACATGCACAATCCTATAACAAAGATGAGGAGATGAAACTTTAGGGATTGTGTAGTACAAAAATCTAGAAGAGAAGTGGAGGAGAAAGCTTCAAGCTAAAATACAAAAGAATTGAAAATTTGGCTCAAGGGAAACTCTTTTGCTAAAAGGCTAAACTTTCAGAAATTTTGATTTTTACTCTTGTAAATCTTGTGTTTGAGTTGTAAAACACTCCCACTATTTATAGGGGATGAAAACAGGGTTAGAAAGGCCAGTAGATTCGTTGGGAGAAGCCCCAACAAAAGACAAACCAAAATATAGTCGTTGGCAGCTTGTCAGCAGACATCGTCTGTTGTCGGTCGGTCGGGCCGGTCGACTGCCAACGGTCGGATTTCTGACCGTTGGGAAAGCGGTCGACCGGATGGTCGACCGAAGTTCCCAAACAGAGAGTGTAAACTCTCTTTCGGTCGACCGGACCAGTCGACCGGAACAAACAGAGAGCTCTGCTCTTTCTGCCGGTCGACCGGAACGGTCGACCGATGTGCACACATGCATATTGGTGCATGTCGGTCGACAGCCCGGTTGACCGACAGAGCAGTTCTGCTCTTCCAGCGGTCAACCGGACAAGGCCAAAAATCACAGTTTTGGAAAATTTTGAAGTCTTTAATTTTTCCGATAAATTTTCTTTAGACGGGTAGATACAAAATAAAGTTCTAGGGCTTGGAAAGACCAGAGTGTGATCATAGATCAACACTAATAAAATTTGAACTATATTTTGATAAAAATTCTTTTTCTAAACTAAAAATTATTTTTCCAAAAACTTGTTTTTTCGAAAACTTGTTTTTCCAAAAACCGATTTTTCCAAACTTCGTTTTTCTGAAACTTGATAAGAAATTTTGTAATAAAATTTTGTTTGAAAGCATGAAGCAATATCAAATGTGTGTGTGCAATCCCAAGGTTATCAACCTCTATCATCTCGGTTTTGACAAATAGACTAGAAATCCTAACTAAAAAGAAAAATGCAAAGATACAAATCTTGTATAGTCTTCTCAACTTATTTGATTGATCCTTGAGCTCTTCTAGTGTGCTAGGCTCTGGGATCTAAATCTTCGCGGCTTCCAAATGTGTGAGTCTTGTGTAGGAGCCGTCAATCGACCTATGTTTCTACTTGAAACTCATTTAAAACAATCTTATTAATTCCTAACTTCATATGGTTTGTAATCATCAAAATTTAGGGCTAATGGCCTTTGGGCCAACATTTTTATCAATCAAGCCAAGTACACGAAGGAACTTATCAAGAAATTTGGGCTTGAAGGGACTAAGACAAGCAAAACTCCCATGGCTACCACAACAAAGCTTGACAAGGATAAGCAAGGTATAAATGTAGACATTAAACTCTATCGTCGCATGATTGGTAGTTTTTTATTTTAACGGCTAGTAGGCCAGACATTTTGTTTTGTGTGTCTTTGTGCTCGATTTTAATCGTGTCCTAAAGAGTCACATTTGATTGCGGTAAAATGCATTATTAGATACCTTAAGGGCACCATTGAAATGGGTTTGTGGTATCCGAAGATCGGATAATTCTCCATGACGAATTTTTCGGATGCCGACTATGCCGGTTGTAGAGTGGATAGGAAGAGTAATAGTGGAACATGTCAGTTTCTAGGAAATTCTCTTGTTTCATGGTCTTCCAAGAAGCAAAATTCTATAGCCCTCTCAACCGCTAAGGGAGAGTATGTTGCGGCCGGGGCTTATTGTGCACAAGTCCTTTGGATGAAACATACTCTCCTTAACTATGATTTGTATTATGACCATATTAAAATATTTTGTGATAATACTAGTACTACTCATATGACTAAAAATGCAAATCAACATAGTAAAACAAAGCACATTGACATTCGATATCACTTTCTTAGAGATCATTATGAGAAAAGTGATATTGAAATTGATTATGTTTCTATCGATTTTCAACTTGCCGATATTTTTACAAAACCACTAGATGATAATTGATTTTCCTTTATTTGTGGTGAATTAAATGTTTGTGTTATGGACTCATAATATTTTCACATACTCTTCAAAAATGTTTATTGACTTTGGCCCTTTTTGATGCATGACAAAAAGAGGGGAGAAATACTCTTGAGTTATTATTTATTTACCTTTTCTTTATCATGCCAATTTTTTTAACATGATTTGAGGGGGAGCCTTCAAGCTCCTTTTCCATTTGTTTATTATATTTATTTTTTTTATCATGCCATTTTTAGTTCTTTTTATAAAGTTCATATATAGCATGTTTGAGGGGGAGCTTTCAAGCTCCTTTTCATATTTTTTTGTTAAATAACTCATATGTTTTGTCATCATCAAAAAGGGGGAGATTGTTGACTTAAGGTTACAATCACCCGGTTTTAGAGTTTTGATGATTGCAAAACATATATAGTTATTTGTACTAATCATATTTAAGTGTTTAAGATTGTTTCAGAGTTCTAAGGATTCAACATGTTTTCTTCCCTAAAGGAAGGTGGTGATTGACTCAAGTTGACTCAATTCTGGATCAAGAATTTAAGTTATTCAACAATGCATATGGAAAAGCCCAAATTGAAGATCTTGTAGTCACCTAGAATCATTGTAAGAATTAGTATGTTAAAGAGTTAGGATATGATAGTTGTGCTCAAGAAAACACACACACAAAAATACACTTTTCAAAATACAAGTTTTTGGTTAGTTGGTTTTGGTGCATGTTTGATTAATATACATGTTTCAAAATATTTCAAATTTTTATATCTAGTTTAAAACATGTATTTCATCTCCTATAGCATGCTACTTAAACATTAAACCATTTAAAAATATTTCAAAAATTATTCAAAGTTCAAAAAAACTTCTTAATAAAACTGTTTCAGGCCTTTACGGTCGACCGGACCGGTCGACCGGCACTATTTCAGGCTAGATCGGTTGACCGTCTGGTCGACCGAGGCTTATGGCCTTGTGTGTGCACGTCTGTGCACGTCTGCGGGTCGACCGGGCCAGTCGACCGACAGACCCTGCGGTCGACCGACCGGTCGCCCGACTGCAAGACCCTAACTCTCGGGTTTTGCCGGTCAACTGGCCCTGTCGACCGACAGTTCAATATGTCATTTTTATTATAGCCGGCGATCGACCGGGCGGTCGACCGGAGCCAACGGCTCTTTTGCCATGTGGCTTGCCGGTCGACCGGCCGGTCGACCGACAGCTGTCCAGAAAAGCCCCAAGGGCTATATTTGGAATCTGTTTCATTATTTTAATGATTCCAACGGCTATTTCTTGTTTCCTAGTGGCTAAACTCACCCCTAATGACCTAGTATCAATTATGAATGGTATTTATCCATTCCCTATAAATAGAGGTCATTGGTCTTTTGTTTTTCACAAGAAATATATCCAAGTTTCAAGTTTTTCAAAAGAGAAGAAAAGTTTACTTGCTTTCATTTGCAAAGTTCTTTCAATTGCAAAAGTTTTCAGTTGGTTTCTAAGTCTTTTACTCCTTTTCAACTGAAATTTTTATCTCACTTTACTTCTTGAGCAAAAAATCATACTCCACTCTATAAGAAGTTGTAAGAGAGAGTTTGTGGTCTTTTGATCACCAAGTGACTTGTATTCCATTGTGTTGAGATCCCTCTTGTGTAGAGGTTGGATTTGTTGGAGTTGGGTACCCCAGTCTAGTGTAGATCATTTGTAATCACCTTGGGTGTAAAGGTTCCGGTGTGAAAATTCCCTTTGTGGATTTAGTGAAAATCCTTCATAGTGGTGAAGGCGGGGACGTAGAGCAGTGGCTCGAACCTCGAAACAAATCACTTGTGTTTGCAATTGGTTTCCTTTTTGCTCTCTATTGCTTTACATTCCTAACTTGTGATACCACTTGCTTGCACTTCATTATTGCACTCATTTCATTTACTTACATTTTCGGTCTTTACTCATTTCAAAAAGAAAGCAATTACGCACCTCAACTCATAATCTAGAGGAATCAAAGAGGAGAAGTTCAAGAGCCCTTCACGGGAAATTCGGCTTCAATTTCTTATTTTGAGTGACCATTTGCATTATTCATACTTACTTGTTTAAAAAGAGCATTAGATTAGCAAATACCTATTCACCCCCCTCTAGGTGTTTTTCAAAACCAACGGGGGTATCAACAAATAATGTTTACAGTGGGTCCCGTGCATGCCTGGGACCACGGTCCAGGGTGTTCCATTACTGGTGTATGGAACTGGCCACAAGGCCTACAGAAGGGTCTTATAAGATGCCCTTTTCAAGATGGTACCAAGAAGAAAGGAGCCAGCGCTCCCCTCGGTCACCTGGGGGCCCTCAGGTTGAACCGAAAGATTTAGTTGCACAACATACCTAATACCACTATTAACACGAACATATATTAATAGTCATAAGTTTCCCCAACCCGATATAAGTTGTCCCATTTTATGGTTCATTAGATAATTATCATATTTCGGGAATGAGCAGAAACAAGCCAGGAATATCAGGAATACAGGTGTATCAGGAGTACAGTTTGTACTGAAATATATCAAGATGTAAACAAGATTTCAGGCCATTATTTCCGTTATCGTGATAATTATAAGAGTCAGGTATGTCATGCCGGATGTCAGGTGATAGCATGACTAGAGAGTGATATTAGGCAGGTGACAAGTGATGGTATGGTATATGTAAGCACATCAAGCAATACAGGAAAATAGTACCGATATACGAGATTGGTACGAATACCAAAAAATCATATAGTTTCAGGAAAAATAATATAATTAATATTTTAAACTCTTCACAACCATTAATAAAATAATAGATAAGATAGCGAGCAGGTATTAAGCAAGGAAGCGAACACCCAAGCGGAGCAAAGCGAACTGGAGGTACAGTCAGCAAATAGTGTTTAACACTAGAGCGCCTGACGGAGCTACTAGAATGACTCGGCTTAGAAGGCGAGTCTAAAATCCGGCAAACTTCCGCCTAGATGAATCTAGTGGTAAAGCGCTGAGCGCTAGACATGCCTACCAGGCAGAGCTGAGAGACCTGACGGTCTATGTAATACACTATTTGAGTATTACCAATAATAATAATAAAATAATAAAAAAATGGTAACTTATATGCATGCGCTGGGGATTGAACTCGGATCCCCAGTAAGGGAGAGGAGAGAGTAGACCATAATGCCACATTAGCGTGTAATCCAAAAGCACTCGAATTTAACTTTAAACCTAATAAGCTAGTCAACCTATAATTTTCAAATCTAAACCGAATTTCCTTGAGATTTTAAGCAATCTTCAATTATTATCTGAACTATTAAATTAAGCAATCTAAACCTAACTGAAATTCAGGTTTCTAAAATATCTAATAACCTATATAAAAATCAAAACTCTTTCTTTCTCTTCTACCTCAAGAGAAAAACTAAATTCAAACTCTCCCCACTTTTTTTTCTCTTTTCTCCTCAAGCAGATCATGAACGAAAAGGGGTTTTGATGTATAGGGATTGAGGAGCAAACAAGGAAGAACAACTCAAGTAAGTAGATCTAAATTGTGAATTTAATTTCAGTTTTTTTAAAAAAAACTTAAATTAAATTAGAACCACAAAAAATATATATAATTTATTAATTTCAGCAATCTACTACTCAACTTATCTATACCCTATGGCAAAACTCACCGTAATATATTTATTGATTCCTAGAAACTTACCGAATAAAATTTTTGTATGATCATTATTTTAATACTCCACAAAGGATTTGAGCAAATCAAATCTAAGAAAGTAAACTCGTTTTTCATAATTAATATGACACAAATAGTCTAATCAATACCATGTCTATACCAGGGCCATCTATGAACTTTTGTATACATCAAAACCAATTAAAAAAATTCAATTAAAATACATGTGAGAATGTACTAGTGCATAAAAAAATTACACCTTCCAAAGTTTCTACAAATTGATCTATATTATAATATATATATATATATATATATATATATATATATATATATATATATATATATATATATATATATATATATACCGCTACTCTTGGCCAGGCTGAGAGTAGCTCGGCACTGCACAATCCCGCTTGAGTCTGTGCAAGGCTAGGCCGGCCAGGCCACACCGGGCCTGACCTGCCCCGGGTGGCCCGAGCTTGGTTAGCCTGGGCTGGCCCGAGCCTGGTTGGCTGGGCTGGGCTGCACAGGGGGTCAGCCCCTATGCAGTTGTTCCCAAAAAAAAAAATTTGCTAATTACAAAGGCCCACAAGCCTATTTCCAGTCTAGCTCTGTATGGGGTGCCTCTTCTGGATCCATACCCGCATGGCAGAACCCGACCCAACTGAAAAATCTAGATTTGTTAACTTGCAATAAAACAATTAAAATAATTAGTTTAAAATATCAAAAAAATGGATAAAAATATAAATAACAGTCTGCAATACTTCTACTTTTTATGATAAAATTTTCAAAAGAATAGCAACATAAATTAAATCAAATTACCCCTTTAAAGTCAGTTCCCTTAATGATAAATCCAAACCAGTTAAGAAATTTAATATTAAAAAGTCTTTAAAGACCCAACAAAAAAATTTAAAATTGATCAAATTAAACCTATAACTTTCATGTAATCTAGAGGATCATATTCCCAACCTTAAGCTAATTAATTAAGATTTTAAAAACCCTTTATGCACCAAAATGGAACATTCTTTTCAAAAAAAAAGAGATCCTAACAATTTTATTGAAATAATTTATGTAGATTTATCGGGTTCCTAGGATTTCAGTGCTTTGGATTGTGATCTAGCTCAGGTGAGTGCTTTTTTCTCTTTCAGTTAAATAAGAATTTTTGTGATAAATGATTTTTTATAGTTAGGTAATTATGCTATAAAGGTTATTTAAAGGATTAAGTTAGTTTTCTAGTATTTAGAAAATTTATAGTTTCATAAATTACCTCCATGTACTACATGTAGTATATTTATGTATTTTTGCATCTAATTAAGTTCACTTGATCTTAGTAATAAATCTTCATGATCACTACATGATATCAGTTAGGACTTTACAACTAAAGCTCACCGGGATGACATTTGTGACATTTATCAGATGACTATCATGTCCATGTTATCTAACTACTGGGAAAACATTGTTATATGATAACAACCACGTCCTGCTTATCATATTCACTGACATATATATCCTGTTATACATGTATCATTATTTCACTATTGATGTTGTTATTGTTTTCATTATCGAGTTATCCAGTAAATTTTAGGTAACATGTACATTAATAATCTCGATAACTAATGACATGATATTAAATAACTTACACTGGGATTGAAAAAAAAATGGAGGAGACAACGTCTGTATTTTGGGTGGACCTAGGATATAGGTTGCGCAGCCGAAAGAGGGTTCCAATGTAGGGTTCAGGGGGGTGACTGGGACCCTGTCCTATTCTTGTTCCTGTTATATATGTACCTGACTTGTTACACATGTTCCTTGACTACCTTGCAGAATGGCCTGGTTCAGAGCCAGGAATATGAGCCGTAGTCCTGAGTATGCACGGGACCCACCTAAAATACGGACAATATCTCTAATCAATCCGTTTTAATAACTAAGGACCTAGATTGGCACGTGTAGTAAGCGTAGTATGTGATGTGTATATTATATGTGGCAATTGGTATTCGCTAACATAATTAATAATGAAGAAAAGCAAATTCTTACATTGATATTATAAATTGAACCTGATTTATGCATGCATATTATGATAGACATTTGATTATATCCATGACCTGATATATACCTGACTATATCATTGACTGGCTTAGTTACTATTCATTTATTGTTTGGCATGTTATTCCAACCTTATCATGTATATTTTTCTTTCATAATATGCTTACACGTTACATGCATGTGCACCTTCCCTTTTTATTTTACCACTCACTAGGTCGCCTATTGACGACCCTGAGTTTGCTATGCTCAGATCCAGATCCGAGGACATTGCAGAACCAGGAGTACTTTGAACGCGTTGTAGATCTCCAGTAGACCATCCTCAGTTCAGCTCGTGAGGACTTTTAGCATTTTAGTTCTATTCCTGTTATGCTTATAATAAGTGAACTTTTAAGACATTATTGTACTTGCTTTTGAATGCTGGAATAAATTGTGAACTTTATATTTTGATTTAATACATTGAGGCTTAGCGTATTTATATTGAGAATACATCGCTGACTCTTGTCACCTACCCAATTTTGTGATTTGGGAAGTGAGGTGTGACAGTCTAAGCACACTTCTCCTTCGAGGTAGTGGGCGAGAGCACGAAGGCTAAAGTACGCTCAAGGTCTAGTGCACTCTCGGTAGCTACCACAAAAGCCATAAGGGTGCAGGCCTAAAACCATTAGGTAGCCAGCCAGGAGTAGGCAGAAACTCGGAGTTGGTACGAGAGTACATGCACGAGATGTTAGTACCACACGAGCATGCATATAAGTGAGATAATATCTAGACTATCGTAGAGTGGAGAAGCTCAGAGGTTGATAGGGCCCAGAGGCCGAGTAGAGGGAGGCTGATGACCACGAAGGGTCGGTCATGCATGGTATAAAGCAGTAAAAGGAGTAGATCACAGACATGGTATATGTACAAGAAGTAAATTACCCTAGTACAAGCATTCGTCACAGATATATACACGTACAATCATGGGCACTCCGCCACATACAAATACAGGGGCACTGCGCAATACAAAACACCTTCAAATATAGAATAAAATACAATTCGACCCGACGAAGCGGAGAAACCCAAACAAGTAGGACACTCGCCTAAATCTTCGAAAAAGCCGCGAAGTCCCAGAGTTTCAAAACACGTGTACGCGCCATAAATATAATAAAATATATATAATTTTAGTGAGAGAAAAGAGAGAGAAAAAGTGAGAGCTAGTGAGAGAAAGAAATCTAGAGAGAAAGCTAGAGAGAAGATCCAGAGAGAGAAAGAATTAGAGAGATAGAGTAGCATGAGAGAGAAGGAGAAGGACATGAGAGAGAAGAGAGAAAATTGGGAGAGGGGCTGGCCGGCCTCTGATGGCTGGCCAGGTTGCTGCCGGTGGCGATCCTGGCCATGGCAGTCCGATCAGAGAGAAGAGAGGGAGAGGGAGAGAAAGAGGGTACAGAGAGAAGGGAGGGAGGGAAAAAGTGAGAGAGAAGAGATGGGAGAGGGGGCTACTGCCTCCTCCTCCGCCCATGCACAGGGGACTAGGAGGCCCCTTTGCCACGCACTGTCGTCGGCGACGGCCAACTCCGGGGTGGCGTTGGCCACCCCTAAAGAAGAGAGGGGGAAAATAGGAGGGGTTTTAGGTTTGGTGATGGAGAAGAGTAGTGAAGGAGGTGGAGATGATGGTTTTGGTGGTGATTTGGGTGGTGGATGTTGAAATTGGAGGGAGAGGAGGAAGGAAGAGGTTGTGGGAGTTGTAATTGGGGTAGAAGAGAAGGAATTTTTGTAGTGGTGATGATTAATTTAAAAAGAAGAAGGTGGAGATGGTGGTGGTTTTGAGGAGGAAGAAGATGAAGGTGGTGGTTGTTGATGTTGTTGTTGGTGGTAGTGATAGGAGGAGGTGGCCAGAGTTTGGAGGGGATCCACACTGGCGATGGTGGCTGGAGGCGCCGACGGCCAAGGAGGAGGAGAGAGGTTGAGGGAGAGAAGGTTGAAGGAGAAGAGAGAAAGAAAAAGAAAGGAAAAAAGAAGAAAGAAAAGAAAGAAAAAGAGGAAGATTGATGGGAGGGGGATGGGGATGTGACCGGGCCCCATGTGGGTGGTGTGGGTCAGTGGTGACCTTATGAGGGAAAAGAAAGAAAGAAAGAAGGAAAGAAAAGGAAAGATTCTGAAAAATAATAATATTATAATAATAAAGTCAGGAAACATCGACTATTCCAGAAAAATCTCCAAAAATACCTAGAGGAAGAAATATCATCCTGAGAAGTAATACGAAATCAGTTTTTAGAAATAAAATCTCATTTTCAAATTAAAAATCCTGAAATCTACCAGCGATACTAGTCGACGCCATAACCGGTCAAACTTCGATAAATTCTAAAAAATATCTAAAAATGTATTTACATAGAAAATGTGATTCTAAAAATTAAGGTGAAAGCAGATTCTAGAAATTCAACTCTTATTGTATACTAAAAATCTTAGAATCAACCAGCGATACTTGCCGACACCAAATCCGGTGGAATTTTGATAAATTCAGAAAAATCTCAAAAAATGTATTTAGATAGAAAATATGATGTTAAGAAATAATGTGAAAGTTATTTCTATAAATTCAACTCTATTTGTAAATTAAAAATCTGAGAATCATTCTGCGACATTGATCGACACTGGTTTTAAAGATTTTCAATTTAATTCAGGAAAATTCCAAAAAATTATAAAAAATCTAGAATATTGGAAAACAATATTTGAAACTGAAATTGATCAAATCTGACTATCAAAAAGATCAACTCGAGCAATATCCTTGGATCGGGTCTCCGGTTCAGACTAGGGCTGACTCCGAGTTCACGAATCCAAATCTAAGGCAAAACGATCATATAAATAATTCATAATACAAAGAAAATGCAGGAAGTAAATCTAAAAATATGATTGAAAAGTCTGAATACACAACTAAGTACGTATTCCGAGAACAGGGTGTTACACTTGGGCGGGCCGGAGGGAGGCCGAGTTTGGCCGGCAGGGTTGGCTGGAGATGGGAGAGGGTGGGAGTGTGAGAGGACAGAATCTGAGAGATGGAAAAAAAAAAAGAGACGTAAAAGAGAGAGGCAGAGTGAGATGAAGAGAATGTGATATGCATGTGTATACTTGTATATAAATATATATATGTGTATGTGTGTATACCTATACGTACATGTATATTGAATATGTATATGTGTTGGTGTATGTGTGTACACATGTGTTTGTGTGTAGAGTATATATATTATATGGGTATGGTTGCATGTTGCAGCGATTCGGACTCGTTCGTGCGATTGGAACTCAGTAACGGGAGATTCAGATTGGTATTCATTGCGAACCAATACATAGGCAATTCGAAGATTACCCATGAGATAATCTGAAGATCTGTACCAGTTCGTGCAGTGAAGACCAGATGGTGATTCGGATCCAAAATCACGTCATTTTCTGTGAATATTTATTCTTATGTTATTTCCTTATTTACTATTGTCGGTAGGCGTTTATAGTTACTTGTATATTTCATGTGAACGATTGATATATTTTACCAGTATGATTATCTGTATCACTTCATAAGTCATCAGTGAGTGTTCACCTTATTTATTTAGTTGATATGAGTACTTATCGGAGTCATTTCATGTGTTATTGTTTGCTACTTTTGACTTAGGACTAGCTGTGATGTATCTTACACTGGACTTGATCATGTACTTGACCCAGTTGTGATTAGTGACTCTATATCTCTAGTATTCTCCATCAGATATCAGTTAATAGCTATTCAGTTATCAGATAGTAGTTATTAGTTATTCAATTATTAGCTATTATTGACATCATCAGTTGTTGGAGATATCTGGTCTCTATTTTCAATTTTAATAATAATTCATATTATTGCATGTAAATAAAAGACGCCATAACCGGGGAACATGGATAATTGCCTGATAATGCATGTCGTGTATTTTGGAAGGACTAGATATGGTATACCAATTTTAGGTTCCACTATGGAGAACCAAAGTAGTACTAGCTACCTAGTTATTTATTGGCCAAAGGCCCATCACTCTAGTTTTAATGATGATTAACTCATGTAGTTATAGTACTAATGATCTTGTATTTATAAAGTTCCAGATATAGGTCAATATCATTATTGGTGTTTAGCTTCAACAATGGACTCAAAGTCAAGATTCGAAGCTATCACGTGTTGATTTAAGAGCTCGCACTTGAAGTTCGCACCAAGTACTCGAGATGGAGTCATCGTTCTTTGGATCGTCTTTGGATCGAGTTGTCTTGGAAAAGAAGATCGACAAGAAGACTTGTAGCTAGGTTTGTTTAGATGTTTGTTTAGTTTAGATTTTATGTAAGGATAGAATAGTTTTAAGTTGTTCAAGTACACACACACAAGTTTAGAGTTTTTTGTTTTCGGTTTAACCATTTCAGTTTCAAGTATATGTTTACATGATTTACATATCAATAGAATAAGTTTCTTGGTTTATATATGTATTGGATTCTATCTAAAAATATTAGAACTTTGTTGTTCAGAAAAACTTATTTCTATGAGTTCATGCGTTTTGGTTTATCATGTATACGTTTTGTATTTTGATATATCAAGTATACTTATATTATTTTTATGAATTGATTTTATCAAAATAAGTTTACATGGTTTATATATATGTTGAATTTTATCCATATACATTGATATTTCATATGTATAGAAAAACTTATTTTGATGTATCTAATTTATGTGTTTAAAGTTTTGTTTGTATCAAAACTTATTATGATATTTATTGTCAAAAATAAGTATATATCATTTACTATCTATATTGGATTATATCCATACACATCATGCTTCAAACATGTTTTAAATATCTTGTTTTTGCATTCAAACAAGCTTGTAAAAAAATCAGATTTCCATTTCAAAGTTTGATTTGAAAAACACAGTTTTTGGTTTAAGCTTTAATTTCTATGCCTAAAAATAGCTCACATGTTTGTAATATGTGTTGATTTTTGATCACTCATATTTGGACTTCAATTTATTTATATGAAATTATTTTTGTGGATTTTATTGAGATTTATTGAGATTTAATGAATTTAACACGTTGGTTTATAAACCCTGAAAATTGGGTATTTGGACTGCTTACGGCCGACCGATCGGTTGACCAGGCAATCTACCGACGTGCACATACCCAGAGCCTTGGCTCGGTCGACCGATCGGTCGACCGTAGCAAGGATCGGTCAATCGACTAGCTCAACCCAACTTTCTGTTGGGGGCCGGTCGACCGACAGAGAGTTAAAACTCTCTGTGCCTTGGGAACGGTCGATCGGGCAATCGACCGACAACCCTAATGGTCAGAAATCTGACCGTTGGCCGATCGACCGGGCAGTCAACCGACAGGCCAATTTGTCCTGTGTTCAGACCCAAACGACTAGTTTTCTGAACCTCTATATAAAGGGTTCATTTGGCCAGTTTTTGGCAAGATTTTCAAGAGTTAATTTTTTTTCTACTTCAACTGAGTTTTCAGCAAGTTCATAAAACAAGTTTTTGAGCTACAAATTTTATATCTTTATTTAGTTTCAAAGTTTTGAAAATATAAAGAAAACAAGTTTTGCGATTCTAGTTTCTTGTTCTAAATTTATATATCATTTCTGGGGTTTTCTCAAGTGTTTTCTCTTTGTGTTTCTTTTCTAAAAATTTTGTTCACTCACATACTTGAGCTTTTTATTGCAAATCTATCCTCTAGGATCTTATATTGTGAGAGGTATTTTGTTTGTGATCTTTTGAGATTACCAAGTCTTGTTTGTGTCCTAAGTGATCACTAAGTTGTATTTCTTTTCTTTACTTTGTGCCTGGCTTTGTGCCTACCCTCTTGTGTAGAGGTGTGAGAGAGTTAGAGTTATGTAATCTGGTTTGTAAGTTGTAATTCCTCGGTGGAAGTCTCTTCGTGGAAGATCCTTTGTGGATAATGAAAATCCTTATATGTGAAGGCGGGGACGTGGAGCAATGGCTCGAACCTCAAAATATATCCTTGTGTTTACGTTTGGATCTCTCTATCTCTCAACTCTCTACTCTCTTTATATCTTGCATTGTTATTATTGCTTATATTCATACATGCTAGATATTATTTGTGTGCTCACACTAGTATTAAACCAACAGAGCTATTGAAGCATCTCAACTCATAATTTAGAGGAATCGTGAGGAAAAGTTCTAGAGCGCTTCACGGAGAATTCGGACTCACTCTTGGTTATACATTGTGTGTTAGTGTAAAAGTTTTAATTCCACATTATTTGTCATATAGATTAGTACTATACCTATTTGCTCCCCTCTAGGTTTATTTTTCAATTGGTATTAGAGCTAGCACTCCTGATATTCGGTTTAATCACCTAAGAGTGTGATCCTCATTTGCTAGTATATATATTTATTTTGCACATATTAATTCATTGCACTCATGACTTATCTTGCTCTACTTATATATGATGTCTCTAACATTGATATGTGAAAGTTTAAGATGAGTGCTTACCTCAAAGTTCTAGGATTGCATGTTTACTTTGCCACTATCAAGAAATTATATGTTGATAATGGTAAGTACTTAGAGGCTAATGCACAAGCTATGGATGCACTAAAGCACACACAACAAAGAACATATTTTTTTAGTTTCGCATTGTGATTCTGCTTTTGCAGTGTGAAAAATTTTGATCTCTCCTAAGTAACAAGCTTCACACGATGTTTAGAGAAAACTCATACATGCTATATAGTCCAAGGGAATGACTCCCTTGAGGTAACTTCAGAATCTCATCTTGATAATTGTGCTAACTCTTCTAATGATCATGATAGTATGGATTCACATGCTTTGAATGAAGAGCACTCAATATTTTTTGAAAAATTGCTTTCGAAATACAAATCTTTGAAAAGAAAAAGTTTTGCTTTAAAGAAAGAAAATGAGATTCTATTTTCAAAGCTCGATTTGGTTTTTAAAGAGAAAGTTGAGATTTCAAATGAAAGGGATTCAAAGAAAACTCAACTTAACCTTGTTTTAAATGAAAATGAGTTTTTGAAAAACAAAAATGATTTGAATAACGTTTTGAAGAAAAATGAGGTTTTGTCTTCAAAACTTAATTTTGTTTTAAAAGAAATGAATATGTAAAAAATAAGATTGTTTTGATTTCCAAGAAATTGGATTGTGCTTCAAAAGAAAAAGTTTCTTTGAAAACTGATTTAGATTCTCATTTTTGCCATGATACCATTGCTTTATCTCCTAGTGATAAGAATGTTGCTTCTATTTCTTGCTCCATATCTTCTTCTTCTTCTATTTATAGTGATATTTGTGTTTTGAAAAAAGTGTTGATTATTTGGGCTCCACTTTGAGCCAATGTGTCATGAACCACAAGAGATTGGAATCCATGTTTCGCAAGAAACATGCTCCACATTTGCATGTACACCATTCACGGCATACACATACTTCTCATGCTCACACACATGACACCTTGTATGGTAGAGTGTACACTTGTACACATTGCGACCGCAAAGGACATCTTGCAAAGTTTTGCTATGATAGAATAAATGTTTCTAATTTTGCAAGTAAAAATATTTGGATTAGGAGAGGTACACTTGATTCTTATGTTTAGATGCTTTATTGTTCATGTGTAATCATTACATGTACTTGTATGACCTAGTTTTGATGATTCTTGCGTTTATACTTGTACTCGTTTATTTGTTTTTACATCACTCATGTACATGTTTTTATGAAAATGTTTTTAGCTTCATGAATATGTAAATTTTGGTCAAAACTACTTGTTATACATATTGTATCCTTGAGTCAGTTGCATTACATGCCTTGTACTCTTTTATGGACGCAATTCATGTTTGGGATAAATATGTATGCTTTAGTTTTAACAAAACATAATGTTTGGGATAAATATGTATGCTTTAGTTTTAACAAAACAACATATGCCTTGAAGATTGTTTAGTTTTGATGAAAATAGAACTTTTTTCATGATTTATGATTTCATATTTATAAAAAAGAAATTTCATTTGTTTTGATTGAGCCTCATTGTCTTATCTCCACGATTATGTTGATTAAATGACTATTGTGCACTCTATTTTTTGGATTTACTTATGTTTTTGAATTCATGACCTATAAGTGCTTCATTGATGCTTGAGTGTCAATTATTGTGTATTTAGCATATTTTCATGAGATATATATATATATGTTTTATTTCTTTCCTGAAAGATTTCGTACTAGTTTTCAAAATTATTCTAAACTAGTTTTTTATTCTTTAAATTGGTAGTATTTTCAATATATGTTAAACTATTTTTAAAATAATTATTTTTGAAAACTTCTATCCTAAAATGGTGGTTGGTTGGGCGACCATGTCTTGTTTGCTCTTTAATGACTATCTTTTTAAATATGTGCTGATAGGGTGGATGATATGAGTTATACATGATTCTTAATGATATATTCATTTTTTATACTTATGTTTACTTATATATGTATGTACCATATTTCAATTACTCTGATCATACATACATATAAATGATTTCTTGTGATAGATTAACAATGTTTAATTTTTTATAGTACAAAATATTTTATGTTAAGCTTGATTTAGTTTTAAATATTAATTAGTATTTTTTACAAGCTTATGCATTTGTTTTGTTAGTATTTCAAAAAGAGGGAGAAAAATTCTTGATTTTATTTTTAATTAGTATCTTAATGCCACTCTTTTGAGAAAAATATTTTATTTTTAGAAAATGCTTATATTCACAATAGTTTAGAATTTAATAAAAAAAAATTGCTTGCATGGATTATTTATTTTCAATTGGTATAATTTTTTCCATGTTGTTTTTCAATTCGTATATTTTTTGGTGTCAAAATGTTTATATTTTAAATTAGTGTATTTTCAATTGATACATGTTTTTATTTTCAATTGGTATATGTTATCAATTGGTATTTTCCTCTTTGTTGATGATTGACGAAAAGGAGGAGAATGATTTAGCTTATATATGCATGTTTATTTGTGTTTATTCATATATATGTTTTATGGTTTTGATATCCAAAGTTCTTATTGCATATATCCATTCTATTAGTATCTGAGTTTATTGGTATCTGAACTTCATTGAAATATCTATATATTTATGTTTATTTTTATGCTATATATGAGTTAAGGGGGAGCTTCTATGACGCTTATCTTTAATCCTTGCTTATATAATTCCATGAGTTTTGTCATCATCAAAAAGGGAGAGATTGTTGGCCCAAAGGCCCATCACTCTAGTTTTGATGATGATTAACTCATATAGTTGTAGTACTAATGATCTTGTTTTATTAAGTTTCAGATATAGATCATGATCATTATTGGTGTTTAACTTCAACAATGGACTCGAAGTAAAGATTCAAAGCTATCACGTGTTAATTCAAGAGCTCACGCTAGAAGTTCGCATCAAGTACTCGAGATGGAGTCATCGCTCTTTGGATCGTGCTTAAATCGAGTCATCTTCTAGAAGAAGATCAACAAGAAGACTTGTATCTAGATTTGTTTAGATGTTTGTTTTGTTTAGATCTTGTGTAAGGATATAATAGCTTTGAGTTGCTCAAGTACACACACAAGTTTATAGTTTTTGGTTTTCAGGTTAACCGTTTCAGTTTCAAGTATATGTTTACATGGTTTACAGCTTAATAGAATAAGTTTCTTAGTTTATATGTGTTGGATTCTATCTACACATATTAGAGCTTTGTTGTTTAAAAAAACTTATTTCTATGAGTTCATGTTGTTGGCCCAAAAGGTTACACTCTCCATTTGTTTAGAGTTTTGATGATAACAAAACAAATTAGAGCTATTTGGTACTAATTAGTTTGTTTAAGATAAGTTTCAGGTTAGTACCATATTTGGAGGCCATTGCTTAGCTATTGCAAGAACCTCTAGGTTCATGAAGCAAAGAAGGCGTTTTGTACATCAAGAAAGGAACATAGAAGAGAAGGCTCTAGCAAGACATTGCATGGCTCAAGACTTCAAGATTGCTCAAGATAATTCATTAGTTTCTAGTTTAATAGTTTTGTTAAAGAATAGTGAATAGGTTTGAAGCTCTATCACACACATTTTTGCACACATCTTATTTCCAAAAATATTTCCTATAATATGTACAAAATATTTTTGTATACAATCTTCTGCCTACAAACTCATTTTTATGTTTTGTATATATCCCTATTCAAAACATACTTTGTTTATTTTTAAAATTCCCTTCAAAATCTGTTTCTGATTTTGACTTTTGACCTGAGACGGTCAACCGCCCGGCCGACCGGCCCTGTGTCAGGTCAAGTCGGTCGATCGTCCTAGTCGACCGTGGTTCTGGCAGCAGTGCGTATCCGTGTGCACGTTTCACGGTCGACCGGGCGGCCGACCGAAACCTGCCTGACTGTAAGACATTTGCTCTCTGTATTTTTCGGTCAACCGGACGGTCGACCGAGAGCCGGCAACGGCTCTTATTTTTGAACTTCGGTCGACCGGTCGGTCGACCGAGTGTGCCGTTTGAACAGTAACGGCTAGTTTTCTGAGCAGAATTATTTTTGTCTTTTTCTTTCTAAAAAGGGCTTAAATGATATTTACTGATCCTAATACTTCCTAATTAGCCTTAAGTGAGTTTTATCTTTAAACCCTAGCCCTCTACTATAAATAGGGGTGTTTAGGGAGAGGTTGATTACAAGAAAAATTTGCAAAAGTTTCAAAAGTTTAAGGCATTCAAAAGAGCTTTGTTTCTTGATTTTGTGCTGAAAATTCTCTCTCATTTTCTTAAGTGTTTTCAAGAACTCTCTGATTTCTTTTTCTTTTCTCCTTACACACAAGAGCTTCATTCCTACTCATAGTTCTACAAGGATTTTTGTAAGGGAAAAGAGTTTTGTAAAAGAGAGTTTGTGGTCTTTTGATCACCAAGAGAGAACTTGTACTTGAGATTGTGGACTTAGGTACTCCGGTGTATTTGTAATATCTTTGTGAAGTTATAGTGGTTAGAAATCCTTCTGGGGAAGGCGGGGACGTAGAGCTGGGTGCTCGAACCTCGAAAAAATTCTCGGTGTTTGTGTTTGGTTTACTTGCTCTTGCTTCTTGCTTTACTTTCATTGCTCTTATTACTTGCTCTCTTTTTTCATTGCAATATTCACTTGTTTTCATTCATCTTGTCAATCATAGTCCCATACAACAAGATTGCATTGTGCACCTCCAACTCATATCCAGAGGAATCACGAGGAAGGAGTTTAGAGCCCTTCACGGGGAATCCGGCTTCTAATCTTGTTTTGGGAGATTGTTGCATCATATTTTTTATTTGTGCATTGATTAGCATTATCACCTATTCACCCCCCCTCTAGGTGATTTTCACATGTGTTTTGGTTTATCATGTATATGTTTTGTGTTTTGATATATCAAGTATACATATATCTTTTTCATGAATTGATTTCATCAAAAGAAGTTTACATGGTTTATATGTATAATGAATTTCATCATATATATTGATGTTTCACATGTTTAGAAAAACTTATTTTGATGTATATAGTTCATGTGTTTAATGTTTGTTGGCCCAAAGGCCCATCACTCTAGTTTTGATGATAATTAACTCATGTAGTTATATTACTAATGATCTTGTGTTTAATTAGTGACAGATTCATTATCAAGATCTTAGTAGGTGCATAGCTCAACAAAGGATAAAATGTCAAGATTTGGAGCTAGCACGGTGTGATCCAAGGAGCTTTTGGATCAAGCTTGGACCAAGTCAAGAAGATGAGAAGCCTTCAAGTGAAGACTTCAAGAAGATGAAGACTTGTGTCTAGGTATAAGATTTTGTTTTTGTTTTAGTTAAAAATGTAAAGGATAGAATAGTGGTGGATTGCTCAAGTATTTATCACACCACACTCTTGATAGTTTTGTTTTTACAAAAGATTTTCTTTTAGAAAAATACATGTTTGGTTTTTGGTATTCATGTTTACATCTTTCAACCAAATCCAAGTTTATGCTTATTGTCAAAAACATAGATATTTCATCTTGATTGTGTAGTGGATCATATCCATACACACTATGCTTTAAAAGTATATCTTGTTTTTGTATTTGATGAAGATTTGGAAAAACATGTTTTGGAAAAATATTATTTTGGAAAAACAAGTTTTCTTTTGAGCCAATATTTCTAACTTACAAAAATAGTCCAATCTTTTATAACATGCCTTGATTTTGTGCAAGCATGTTTGTATATCAAAGTATATTGGTAAAACTATTTTTGTAGAATTTCTATGTATTTATGGGATTTTATGTGAACCAAAAGACTTAGTTTTAAATCCCAGAAAATCTGTTTTCAGGCTTCAGCTAGTCGAATTGCTACCTTTATAGTCGACTAACTCTGAAGTCGGTTGACCGGTTGGGTCGACCGACGTGCACAGACGTGCACGTCTTTGTGCACTGGAGGACGGCCGACCGTACGGGTCGACCGCTCCAGAGAGCTCTGCTCTCTGGAAATTTCGGCCGACCGTACGGGTCGACCGACAGAGAGTTCTACTCTCTGCTCCAGTGGCTCGGTCGACCCTGGCGGTCGACCGTGGCTCCAACGGTCGGATTTCTGACCGTTGGCGGTCGACCGGACCGGTCGACCGGCAGGCCTGACAGACCCCAACGGCTAGTTTTTGACAGCCTATATATTTTGGGGTTTGGTCATTGTTTTGCAATAAGATTTTAGGAGAGCTTTGAGCCAGTTTTTCCCATTCTTTTAAAAAGGTTTTCTCCACATATTTGAGAGCAAATACTTCCAATCTAAAGGGAAGATTTTATCAAGAGTGTTTAAAGAGATTTCTTGAGTTTTTCACCAAAGTTCAATCCTTACTTTTCTCACACAAACACTTGAGCAACCATTGTCTATTCATCTTATAGGAGTGTTGTAGTGAGAGCTTTCATTGGTGATCAAAGTGTTGGATCACCAAGATTTCATTCTTGTACTTTGAGGAGACGGGCAAGTGTGCTCGTGGTGGTTTGGAGTTCGGTTGTGAACTCTTTGGTTCGAGGTGCGGCCTCGGCAAGCTTGTGGGGCTTGCGTGTGTACGGGACTAGGGAGTCCGAGGGCTTGTAGGTGTTGCGGCACCGGGGAGAGATCCATTGGGATCTTGCATAGTGAAAATCCTTCGTGTGTCGAAGGCGGGGATGTAGAGCAAGTGTGCTCGAACCTCGAAACAAACCCTTTGTGTTTGCGATTGCCTTTTCTCTCTCTCTCCCCCTTATTTATATCTTGCATTACTTTATTGTGTTCATCTTTACTTGCATGATATACTTGTGTGCATAATTGATATATACTTGCTTGGGTTGTTTGTTAACACTTGTATTTAACCAAGAGAGCCAACGCAGCACCTCAACCCATTCAAGGGGAATCTAGAGGAGTTTGTCCAGAGCCCTTCGCGGGGAATTCGGCAACACTCTTGTGTTATACGTGGTGTTTAGTGTAAAAGATTTAATTAGGTCATAATTGTTTTTAGCTTCCGCATTATTTGGCATTAAGTGACCATTAGATTAGCCATCACCTATTCACCCTCCCTCTAGGTGAACTTACAATTGGTATCAGAGCTTGGTACTCTGATTTGGTCTAACAACCTAGAGTAAAAGATCCTCATTTTTAGGCTAATCACATATTTTGTACACACACCATGGACTTCATGTCACCACCCATGTTTGATATTGTTAACATCCATATATGGAAGGTAAAGATGTCCTTGTACCTCAAAGCCTTAGGTATTCATGTTTATCTTGCCACTACTAATAATGCATATTGTTTAGATGGTAAGAATTTTGAGGCTAATGCAAAAGCCCTTAATGCTTTAAAGTCTACCCTAAATGATGTTTATTTATCTAGAGTTTCTAACTTTGATTCGGCTTTTGTAGTTTGGAATACCCTCATCTCCCTTGGCGAAAAAGATCAATACTATGCGGGGAGTGATTCGGACGTTGGAAGCGACACCTCCAACGTGTGCTATATGGTCCAAGGGGATAAACCCCTTGAGGTAACTACCGAATCCGAGGATGAGGATGTAGACATGTCATATGATGAGCTATCTACTTTTTGTCATCTATTGCTAGAAAAATATGACATGATTAAAAAGGAAAATAAAAATTTGAAAAAGAACATTGCTTGCATGCATATAGAACAAGATTCATTTAAATCTAACATTGCATGTTTAGAAAAAGATAACAAAAATTTGAAAAAGAATTTTGATGCCATGCTTAATGAAAAAGATTCATTAGAAAATAAAATGGCATGCTTAGAAAAAGAAAATAAAGATTTGAAAAATGAAAATGTTTCCCTTATGTCTAAATTAAATGATCTTTGTGAAGGGAACACGATTTTGAAAGATAAAATTATTTTGGTGGAAACTCAAAAGGAAATTGTTCTTCAAGAAAACAACTCTTTGAAAAAGAACATTTTTGAAAAAGAAAAAGAAAAAGAAAAAGTTAAAGTTTCTAAAAAGAAGAAAAATGATTCCACATCTCACATGTCTTTACATGCCACCATTGATGATAGTGAGATTAATCTTTTAAAAATAAAATTAATAATTTGAGCTCAACTTTGAGCAAATGTGCTTTTGATCATTCTAGGTTGGAGTCTATGTTTTCAAAGAAACAAACTCCACACATTCATGCACATCATTCTCATCATGCTTATGTTGCACAACACGATCACAAACATTCACATAAGCATCCTAAGGTGCACAAATGTACACATTGTGGCCACAAAGGCCATTTAGCAAAATTTTGTTATGACAAGTTGCATGTTTTAAATTTTGCTAATAAAAATGTTTGGGATCCTTACAAGACTAACCCCCAAGGACCCAAGAAAATATGGGTACCAAAACCCCCACCTTTTTCTTTTGATGTAGGTGAGGGCTCTCACAAGACGTGAGAGGATTGGTGCCTTGGTAGTGGATGCACTTGGACATGATGGACATACTTTTGGGATGCATCACTATCAAGGAGCTTTGGTGGGACAACCACCATGTTAGGAGCTTTGGTATTGGTAACAATCTCTAAACTCCTACTTTTTATGTACATGCCTTTTACATATATCACATTCATAGCATGTTCATGTTTTGTGTTTTTATGTGCTTCATGTGGTAATAACATGCTTAGATGTAGTTTTTATCAAAACTTGTATTATACGTGTACAATAGTGAGCTACATTTGTTTTATATATATTTGCACTTCATGCTCATTTGTACCCACTATATGCACATGTATAGACTTGTTTTGATGATTCTCTTTTATACATGTTTTGCCAATTTTTTTTGATTTTACTTCATGTATATGCATTTTTATTCAAATCTAATAAATATACATGTATACCCGTGAGTCTCTTGCCTTCATGCAAATTATTTAATAGACTCTTTTATGTTTGGGATATGTATGTGTATTGTTAGCTTTGGATAAATCATACATATACCATGAAGATTAGTGTTTTTATGAAAAATGATTTTTCATGATTTGTTGATAAAACAGGATTCTTGATCATTTTAAGCTTCAATGTCTATTTTCATGAAAATGCTATTTACATGACTCTTGTACACTCACACTTTATTTATTTTGTCATGACTCTGATTCATGAACATATTTTTTGAGCTTTATAGATCTTGAGTGTCATATTTGTGAATTTGGTATGATTCATGAAATACATATGCTTTGATTTCATGTTTTGAAGGATCTTTAACTAGTTTTTCAAAAAAAATATCTTTAACTAGTTAACTATTCTTCTTTCAGTAGTGATTTTCAATGCAAAAATATTTTCAAATCTATTTTTGAAAACCCCTACCATCTATGGGAGGATGGATGGGCGATTATGCCTTGTATGCTTCATTGAAAATCTTCTATCTTGAGCATATGAAGGGTGGTAGGTTATGAGTTATACACTTGATCTTATTGTTATGTCAATTGGTATCATTGGATTCTTTCAATTGGTATCTAAATTGATATTTTTTGTATATACTCATATTTTGTTTGCTTATATATGTATGTATCAATTTCACTTGGTATACGCATTTTTCATACATATATATGATTTTCATGTGCTTAACTTACAATTGGCTCACATTTTTAAAAGCACAAAGTTTATGATGAAAAATAAAAAAATAAATAAAAATTTTGATCATTATGTTTACTATTGGTATCAATATGTTTCAACTTCATAATTGTTAAATTTCAATTGGTATCAATATGATTTACAAAAATGATTATTTTCAATTAGGTATCTTAAAAATTTGTTTGCTTTACAAGAGCTCTGATACCTTTAAAAATTTTGTTTAAGAAAAATTAAAAAAAAACATTTTGTTGATTTGTATTTCCTATATGCAAGGAGAGCTTAACATCTCTTCTACATATAGATTCATGTTGAGTATATTATAAATTGAGGAGCTTGACAACTCTTCTTTATATGATATACGTGTGTAGGGGGAGCTTCACATCTCCTCTTATGCATTACATAATATGTGTTATGTGAGTTAGGGCTTGTCATCCCTTCTTCATGTAATGCATATGTGTAGGGAAGCTAACTTAGCGTCTTCCTCTTCATGAATGTATATCGCATATAAATCTTTATTGATTGATTTGTATTACCCCTTTCTTGATCTTTTTGTTTTTGACAAAAAGGGGAGAAAAAATTTGTTTGATTTGATTTTACTTTGACCCCTTTGTTGATGATTGACAAAAAGGGGGAGAAAGATTTTGAGTTTATATGCATGGTTAAGTAAGATTTATGTTTATGCATATATATTTTTGTATTGCAAATAGGAGAAAAAGATTTTGATTTATGCTTGTTGCATGTTTTATCTCCATACTTGCATACATATTCATGTGCCTCATTGCCATATCTATTATTTATTTTGTATGCATGAGTTAAGGGGGAGCTTCTTTGAAGCTTTACTTTAATCCATGCATATATAACTTCATGAGTTTTGTCATCATCAAAAAGGGGGAGATTGTTGGCCCAAAGGCCCATCACTCTAGTTTTGATGATGATTAACTCATGTAGTTATATTACTAATGATCTTGTGTTTAATTAGTGACAGATTCATTATCAAGATCTTAGTAGGTGCATAGCTCAACAAAGGATAAAATGTCAAGATTTGGAGCTAGCACGGTGTGATCCAAGGAGCTTTTGGATCAAGCTTGGACCAAGTCAAGAAGATGAGAAGCCTTCAAGAAGATGAAGACTTGTGTCTAGGTATAAGATTTTGTTTTTGTTTTAGTTAAAAATGTAAAGGATAGAATAGTGGTGGATTGCTCAAGTATTTATCACACACACACTCTTGATAGTTTTGTTTTTACAAAAGATTTTCTTTTAGAAAAATACATGTTTGGTTTTTGGTATTCATGTTTACATCTTTCAACCAAAACCAAGTTTATGCTTATTATCAAAAACATAGATATTTCATCTTGATTGTGTAGCGGATCATATCCATACACACTATGCTTTAAAAGTATATCTTGTTTTTGTATTTGATGAAGATTTGGAAAAACATATTTTGAAAAAATATTGTTTTGGAAAAACAAGTTTTCTTTTGAGCCAATATTTCTAACTTACAAAAATAGTCCAATCTTTTATAACATGCCTTGATTTTGTGCAAGCATGTTTGTATATCAAAGTATATTGGTAAAACTATTTTTGTAGAATTTCTATGTATTTATGGGATTTTATGTGAACCAAAAGACTTAGTTTTAAATCCCAGAAAATCTGTTTTCAGGCTTCAGCTAGTCGACTTGCTACCTTTATAGTCGACTAACTCTGAAGTCGGTCGACCGGTTGGGTCGACCGACGTGCACAGACGTGCACGCCTTTGTGCACTGGAGGACGGCCGACCGTACGGGTCGACCTCTCCAGAGAGCTCTGCTCTCTGGAAATTTTGGCCGACCGTACGGGTCGACCGACAGAGAGTTCTACTCTCTGCTCCAGTGGCTCGGTCGACCCGGGCGGTCGACCGTGGCTCCAACGGTCGGATTTCTGACCGTTGGCGGTCGACCGGACCAGTCGACCGGCAGGCCTGACAGACCCCAACGGCTAGTTTTTGACAGCCTATATATTTGGGGGTTTGGTCATTGTTTTGCAACAAGATTTTAGGAGAGCTTTGAGCCAGTTTTTCCCATTCTTTTAAAAGGGTTTTCTCCACATATTTGAGAGCAAATACTTCCAATCTAAAGGGAAGATTTTATCAAGAGTGTTTAAAGAGATTTCTTGAGTTTTTCACCAAAGTTCAATCCTTACTTTTCTCACACAAACACTTGAGCAACCATTGTCTATTCATCTTATAGGAGTGTTGTAGTGAGAGCTTTCATTGGTGATCAAAGTGTTGGATCACCAAGATTTCATTCTTGTACTTTGAGGAGACGGGCAAGTGTGCTCGTGGTGGTTTGGAGTTCGGTTGTGAACTCTTTGGTTCGAGGTGCGGCCTCGGCAAGCTTGTGGGGCTTGCGTGTGTACGGGACTAGGGAGTCCGAGGGCTTGTAGGTGTTGCGGCACCGGGGAGAGATCCATTGGGATCTTGCATAGTGGAAATCCTTCGTGTGTCGAAGGCGGGGATGTAGAGCAAGTGTGCTCGAACCTCGAAACAAACCCTTTGTGTTTGCGATTGCCTTTTCTCTCTCTCTCTCCCCCTTATTTATATCTTGCATTACTTTATTGTGTTCATCTTTACTTGCATGATATACTTGTGTGCATAATTGATATATACTTGCTTGGGTTGTTTGCTAACACTTGTATTTAACCAAGAGAGCCAACGCGGCACCTCAACCCATTCAAGGGGAATCTAGAGGAGTTTGTCCAGAGCCCTTCACGGGGAATTCGGCAACACTCTTGTGTTATACGTGGTGTTTAGTGTAAAAGATTTAATTAGGTCATAATTGTTTTTAGCTTTCGCATTATTTGGCATTAAGTGACCATTAGATTAGCCATCACCTATTCACCCCCCCCTCTAGGTGAACTTACAATGTTTTTTTTGTATCAAAACTTATTTTGGTATTTATTATCAAAAATAAGTATATATCATTTACTATGTATATTGGGTTATATCTATACACATCTTCAAATTTGTTTCAAATATCTTGTTTTTGTATTCATACACGTTTGTAGAAAAATCAGATTTCCATTTCAAAATTTGATATTTGAAAAATACAATTTTTGATTTAAGCTTTAATTTCTATGCCTCAAAAATAGTTCACATGTTTCTTATATGTGTTGATTTTTTATCACACACATTTGGACTTCAATTTATTTATATGAACTTAGTTTTGTGGATTTTATTGGGATTTATTGAGATTTAATTAAATTTAACAAGTTGGTTTTTAAACCCTGAAAATTGCGTGTTTTGGGCTGCATACGGCCGACCAATCGGTCGACCGACGTGCACGAAAATGTGCACATACCCAGAGCCTTGGCTCGATCGACCGACCGATCGACCGTAGCAAGGATCAGTCGAACGACTGGTCGACACAACTTTATGTTGGGGGCCCGTCGATAAAGCAATCGACCGACAGAGACTTAAAACTCTCTGTGCCTTAGGGGCGGTCGACCAGGCGGTCGACCGACAACCCTAACGGTCAGAAATTGGACCGCTGGCCGGTCGACCGGGTGTTCGACTGACAGGCCAATCTTGAAAAGTCACCTAGAGGGGGGGTGAATAGGTGATGTAGCTAATCTATGAACTCAATGCGGAATTTAAAAACTTAATGCAATTACACTCAAGTGTGATCAACAAATGATGCACACACAACCAAGCCAAGCAAATATGAATGCACAATATAAATAATTGCAAGGCACAAAGTAAAGAGAGAGATAGAGAGAGAGTCAATGGATCAAGCGCAAACAACAAGATATGTTACGAGGTTCGAGCACCCAGCTCTACATCCCCACCTTCGACACACGAAGGATTTCTAATCCACTAGCTAGTCCACAAAGAACTCTCACAAGGAGTACCCAACTCCTCTCTTTACAACCACAACCTCCTCCTTGAGGCAAGCTCCAATCCAACAAAACAATCACCTCACAGCCCGAGAGATTAGCACAAAGCAAACACAAGGATCACCTCACAACTTGAGGGATACAACCCAATTGCACAACTTCCTCAACACAATGAGGGCAAAGCACAAAGCAAAGATTGGGTTTTTAACTTGGTGGTCTAAACAATAACCACAAACAATCTCTTTCTCCCACATAAGGATCCTATAGAAAAGATAGTAGATTTTAGCTCAAGTGTGGAGAAAACCAAAGGATTTGAAACCAGCAACTCAAAGAAAATCTTTGGGAAAAATAGAAATCAAGATAGTGAAGTTCAAACAAAAGCTTTTCCCAAAATCCCTTTTCTTTGATTTTTCAAACCCTAATAAAAACACCAAAAAGATTGTTCAATTTGAATCCAAAAACCTCTTTTGATTGCAGCAAAAACACCAGAGAGTATGAAAAAATTCGCACAAAAATTCTTAGAGAAAAACTCTTGCAAATGGGGTATTTATAGGCAAATCTGGAAACTAGCCGTTGGCAGCAGTTTTTGCCAAAATAACCCTGCCGGTCGACCGGGCCAGTCGACCGTCCAACGGTCAATTTTTGCCCGTTGGCAGCTACCGGTCGACCGCCCCGGTCGACCCAAACAAACAGAGAGCTCTGCTTTCATCCCGGTCGACCCGAACGGTCGACCGTCCGGTGTGTGCCAAACGTGCACAGATCTGTGCACGTCGGTCGACCGACCCGGTCGACCGACTTTAGGTCAAGTCGACTTGTTCAAAAATAAGTCGACTGATTGAGTCTGGAACAGAAAACTGGATCAGAAAATCAGTTTAAAAATATTTTGAAAAATCTTTTAACACTCCTAAAAATCACCAAAAATAGTTTTATCATTTTGCATTGATACATAAACATGTGGTAAAAAGTTTAGCTCAAATATCAATCAATATGAACTATTTTTGTGTCTAATCATTTTTACCAAAAACCAAAAACTGTATTTTCTAAAACTTGGATTTTGAATAGAAAATACGTTTTGTCCAAAACTATTCCAAATACAAAAACATGATATTTAAACACTTTAAAGCATGATGCATATGGATAGAAATCCAATATACATGAAACATATATATATCATAGTTTTTGTCTTTAATTCCAAAAATAAGTTTTGTTAAAACACAAAACCTAAAACACATGAAATAGGTATATCAAAGTAAGTTTGTCTAAGAGTTGAAGCATGCATGTACATAGAACAAATCTAATATACATTAAACCAAGTAAACTTGTTTTGATATAATATCTATTCATGCAAACCAAGATCGGTTAAACCAAAAACTGAAAACCAAAAACATGAAACGTGTGTGTTGTGAACTTGAGCTTATCATACTATTCTAATCTTTACAATTTGGATCTAAACACAAAACTAAACTATGGTACCGATGTCTTCTTGTAGAGCGCAATCTCCAAGCCGACTCGATCCAAAACTCTTTGATCCACCGAGCAAGTGCTATATATGATCTTTGACGCTCGGGCTCTTGAATCAACATGTGAAAGATGTGTGGAAGCTTTCACCAACTAATATCTTGATTAATGATCTGAAACTTAAACATCACAAGATAATTAGTACACATAACTACATGAGTTAATCATCATCAAAACTAGAGTGGAAGGCCTGTGGGCCAACAAATCTGGCCAGTGTTCAGCCCCTAGTGGCTAGTTTTCTGAACCTCTATACAAATGGTTCATTTGGCCAGATTTTGGCAAGATTTTCAACAGCTAATTTTTTCCCATTTCAACTGAGTTTTCAGCAAGTTTTTGAAACAAGTTTTTAAGCTACAAATTTCATATCTTTATTTAGTTTCAAAGTTTTGAAAAATAAAAAGAAAATAAGTTTTGGGATTCTAGTTTCTTGTTCTAAATTTCTATATCATTTTTAGAGTTCTCCCAAATGTTTTCTCCCTGTATTTCTTTTCCAAAAATTTTGTTCACTCACATACTTGAGATTTTCATTGCAAATCTATCCTCTAGGATCTTGTATCGTGAGAAGTGTTTTGTTTTTGGTCTTTTGAGATCACCAAGTCTTGTTTGTGGTCTAACTAATCACTAAGTTGTATTTCTTTTCTTTGCTTTGTGCATGACTTTGTGCCTACCCTCTTGTGTAGAGGTGTGAAAGAGTTAGAATTGTGTACTCCGGTTTGTAAGTTGTAATTCTTTGGTGGAGGTCTCTTTGTGGAAGATCCTTTATGGATAGTGAAAATCCTTCTGTGTGAAGGCGGGGACGTAGAGCAGTGACTCGAACCTTAAAACATATCCTTGTGTTTGCGTTTGGATCTTTTGATTAGTCTACAATTCTGCATTATTATGTCGCATTCTCTCACAGATTTATGAATAAATTGTCGGTCTAAACCGTGTTTTGGTCTTAATTGCAGGTAGATCCAAAGTCCAAGGGCAAAGGTGTAATAAGAGCTTAATTAGACCCAATTAAGGGTAATTAAATCCGCATTACTTGGAGGCCAAGCAAGGGATTATCTAGAAGATTCATTGAACCTAGCCTCTTGCGCACATCAGACGAATCTGCGGTCGAAATTACCCGAAACTGGATATACCACGAAGCGTCTCGAAGCCAGACGGAGCCACGGACCAAAACCAGGGACCAGAGTCCCTGGTATTGCCGCGGATCCGCGGCAATCCTGTGGAGCCATGCGTCGATTTTCGACGCGTGGCCCCGTCTCGTCTTCTGGATCTTTCTGAGCCCTATAAATAGCCCTGCAGAGAGCCAAACCGAGGGAAGTCTTCGTTTTTAGGAGTAGGTGCAGATTTTAGGAGTAGTGTAGGTGAGTGTTCTTCATTTCTTGTATTTTCTTTTCGTTTTAGATCATTGTAGTAGGGCTGAGTGATTCATAGAGAGAGAGATTGAGAGGGATTGATGTAATAGAGAGTGACACTCTATGTAAAGGTGCCTCCTTTCTCCTCCATTGTAATCTCCTTCACCTTCTAACATGATTTCTTGCTAGTTTTTCTTCTCATGGCAATCTAACTACTAACCGCTAACCATCTAACCACTTACTTGATAATCCACATGAATCGGGTTGCCTCTACAAGGCCTTGTTCTTGCAAGAGCCATTGATGGCCAAAGATGATGGGTTCTAACATCTAACTTGCTAACTTGCTAACTTGCTAACCAAACTAACTCTCTTTTATTTCATGTTCTTTTATTTCATGCTAGTAGTGTAATGAGTGATGCTTGTATTAGCTTATTCTTGATGCAATGTTTTGATTGTTATGAACCACCCATGAGCCATGCTTTGTATCGTCTCTTTGAAGCCAAGGATTGTGATGGCCGAGGATCAAAATGTGAGGCAACTATCTCGAAGAGGTTAGCATGGTTAGTGGAGCATTTAGTAGTTAGTAGCCATGAGTTTTCTTTTACGTTGTTTTAGAAATCATTTTCCAAGCTTCTTTTATTATTTGTCTATCGATGTTTTCACCATCCTCTTAGTTTACCTTTGTTCCATCTTCTTGGTTTTACATCGACGTTTTCATCGCTCTCCTCACCTACCACATTCTGGATTTCCTTTTCCTTTTCTTTTTTCACTTTCTTTTTCATTCTTTCAACAAAGAAGAACTGTTAACATATAACGGGAATAGGGACTGTTAATGCTTCTATCGCCTCCCTTCCCTGTGGATACGACCCGTTAAGCCAATGCTATAACGGAAGTATCGAGGGTACATTAGCACTTTTGAGCTTTTCAACGATTCTACATAATACACACTTTTGAGTGCTAGTTTCCCCATCGATCAAAATTTTTGGCGCCGTTGCCGGGGAAGGGAATGGTTTTGTTTTCACGTTTTTGTTAACATTGTCTTCTCTGTTTTGGTATGCAGGGCAATATTTACAGGTGCTTAATATTGCAGAACATAAGCTAGCTTTGCATCTCCCTGCTCTTGAAAGCAGGGCCCCGGCTTCAAAAGAAAAGCCGCGAAACCGCGGCAATTTTGTGAACATTGTAAATTTTGTTGTTCTGGGATGTGTGAATTGTAATAGCTAGTGGATTTGTACTGCTATCTTTCTTGCTTTGATTGCCTACACACCATAAAAATAAAAGAACTAAAATACGGTATTTGGACGCCTTTAAAACGGTTTAGACATTTGCATTTAGGCACGTGTCAATTCAATTCCAATATACTGTATTTTGTTCTGTTGTTGTGATCTGGATGGAGATGTACATATGGCATTGCATATAGCATAGGACAAACACGTGGGTGATTTATCGCTTTGTGTTATATTCTTGTCTATATTGCAAACTTGGACGAATTGAATTTAAGGCAAATCCCAAACAAGATAAGGTGGGATTTAATCACCCTTCCTTAGCCCAAAAATCATCTCCCCACTCACACAACCCAAGCCTTAATAAAATTTGAATAGACGTTGGCCCCTAGGGACATCTACATCTAGGTCTAGGTCAACCCTCTTATTGGCTTGGTTTTGCTTTTTCTTTTCTTTTTGTTTGTTGTTTGATTTTTTCTTTTTGTTTGTGATTATTTGTGAAATGGCATTCAATAATAACAATTCTTTCAATCCGAATATGAATCCATATTTCACACCAACTCCATATGATTCGGATAATTCCAACCCGGCGTTTTACAATATGCACCAACCAAATACACCGGGTTGGCCTTATCCGAATCAATACAACCCATACCCACATTCTTATGACTATAATTTCCAAAATAATTTCAACTCGTCACAGAGTCATTGGGGATTCAAGTCCCCCGAGTTAAATTTTCAACCTCCTTGTCCCCCATGTCCACCTTGTCCATCATATTCATCTTATCCACAATATTCATTCCCCGATTTAGCTTCTTATACTCCTTTTTCTGAACCACCAATTGAAGAAAAATCTGAGTTACTAAAGAGTTTAGAAGCCAATCTACAAAGGGCCGAGCAACAACTTCAAGAAACATTGGCCTCTCCAATTCCACCGTATTTTCAAGAGTCTTACTCAGTTCCATCTCCTCATAATGAACAACCATTTGCCTTGGAAATGAGTAAGGAACTTTTATGTGAGTCCAAACAACAATCACAAAATCTGATGGACTCACAATTTCACCACTAATTTCAAAACAACACTGCATCTCTTCAACAAAATAATGAACCAATCAGCCAGGAAAAGATGCTTGAATTCATGACTCAGGCTTAAAATGCTCGTAACCGTGACATAGATATGATGATCCAAACTCTTCATTCTCATCCTATTTCTAATGTCACTACCCATTCTGTCCGAGCCAAAGAGTCATGTTGTTTTGGAAATCAAGATTCAATTTCAGCACACCCACCTGAACTTGTCCAAACTTCAGATCCCATTGACATTTTAGCAAGTTATCCTTTTCCTGAAATTGAACTTGAGCATGAATATGATCCTGAACTTTCACTTGATGATTCAATTCTACTTCCTGATTCAATTATGACTCCGGTGTCTTCACCTGATTTCACTCCTTTTCCCGAGTCAGTATTGGATCCAGTGCCTATCCATTGTGAATTGAATCACCAATCTCTTATGATGATCATATTGAACTTGACCAATTTCATACTTTTGAAAGTCCATTTGATAAATTGGTAAGTTCTCATTTTTGTGGAATTGAACTAAATGAGGAATGTGACTTTGATTCTCTAATTTGTGATCTTGTTCAAATTCCTGAATCACTATTGACTCCTGTTTTGTTACCCAATTTGAGCAACATTTTAGAGTCAGTTTTGATTCCCATGCCTGTCATTCCTGAACTTGAATCACCACTCTTAGAAAATCACATTCCATCATGGGGAAATAATGGTGGACTTGAGCTTCATTTTCTTGATTTGGACCCACTTCCTGAACCGATTTCAACTCCTGAACCTTACTTGATTTAAGTCTTTTTTCTGAGTTGATATTAGTTCCTGTGCTTCCTGAGTCCAAATCAATCATTCCATTCTGGGACAAGGGCTTTGAAAAATTTGACTCTGAAATTATTTTGCAAATTTGGAAATTAGATGGGGTAAATTTTTTAATAAAATCACACATGCATACATCTTTCTAGTGGGTTGTATCATGGAGGTTTCTGGTGGGTTCCTCCGGACTCTACGCAAGACTGATTGGGCCGCCTTTCGTGGACCAATCAGACCGCCACCGGAACCACCACCTTGAGGTAATTTTTCCTTCCCTCTCTATTTGTTTCATGCATACATACATCACGATGCATTGAGGACAATGCATGAGATAAGTGTGGGGGAGGGTTTACTAACATAGAGTTTTTAGATTTTCTTCCTTTTACACTTCTTTTAGGATACTTTTAGAAATCTTCTCTTTTATATAGGAATTTTCTCTTTCTTTAAAAACTTTTTGAAATAAGAGACAAAGTTTTAATCTATTTTTAAGAAAATTAAGATGATCTTAGAAATTAAGAAAGCCTTAATTATGACATCTTAAACCTAGTTGAAATAATGGATCTTGTTTAAAATTATAGGTTAAGTATAAAAGATTGGGGAGATAATTTTATCTTGAATTTTTTGCCTTAGATAGTATGCACTTCACACTTACACAATTTTTGGGATGGAAACAAAGACCTAAAATGCCATAAAGTAAAAAAAAAATTTAAATAAATAAAACATCACTTATTAAGCTGGATAATTATGCCTCAAGAAGCATGATTATTCACGCCTAACGGTGGTAAAGGAAATAAATAATCCCCTTTAGTTTTGTGGCCTTTTTTACTCGAGTCCTTAAACCCGAGGGATGTTTTCTCATCTGGTGCCCTAGGACCATCTGGTTTGGGAGTCATCGGTTATAGGCTCGCTACATGGGTGAACTAGAAAGCCTAAACTAAGGGAAGAAAAAAAAAGAAAAAGAAAATAAATATATATAAATAAATGGCTTGATGGTTGGAGTTGAAGTCCCAGAAATCTTCACTATCACAAAGTGCATATTATCTAGGTATTATAAAAGATAAATATTCAATCCAATTTTGAATTCTTACCTTAATTGAAGACAAGATCTTGCATAGAGACTAAGTTTAAGGAAGAATGATTTTTGGTGGACTTATGACCTTAGATCACTTATATTTTTGCAAAAATATTTTAAAAACTTGTCTCTCCTTCAAAATGTGTTTTCAAAATACTAACATTTGTCTTCTTTCTTTATAGATTTTGTGGGTACAATCTGCTGAAAACCCTCAGGAGACAACACTCCTCCTCTAGGGTAACCTAGAGGTTTAACGGCTTGTTGCACACGCTCAGTGCAATTGCGTCACCTGCGAAAGTGGTGTAATAACCCTTATAGTATAGTTTTCTTTTCTTATTTTGCTCGGGACGAGCAAAAGAATAAGTGTGGGGGTGTGATTAGTCTACAATTCTGCATTATTATGTCGCATTCTCTCACAGATTTATGAATAAATTGTCGGTCTAAACCGTGTTTTGGTCTTAATTGCAGGTAGATCCAAAGTCCAAGGGCAAAGGTGTAATAAGAGCTTAATTAGACCCAATTAAGGGTAATTAAATCCGCATTACTTGGAGGCCAAGCAAGGGATTATCTAGAAGATTCATTGAACCTAGCCTCTTGCGCACATCAGACGAATCTGCGGTCGAAATTACCCGAAACTGGATATACCACGAAGCGTCTCGAAGCCAGACGGAGCCACGGACCAAAATCAGGGACCAGATCCTTGCGGATCCGCAGCAATCCTGTGGAGCCACGCGTCGATTTTCGACGCGTGGCCCCGTCTCGTCTTCTGGATCTTTCTGAGCCCTATAAATAGCCCTGCAGAGAGCCAAACCGAGGGGAGTCTTCGTTTTTAGGAGTAGGTGCAGATTTTAGGAGTAGTGTAGGTGAGTGTTCTTCATTTCTTGTATTTTCTTTTCTTTTTAGATCATTGTAGTAGGGCTGAGTGATTCATAGAGAGAGATTGAGAGGGATTGATGTAATAGAGAGTGACACTCTATGTAAAGGTGCCTCCTTTCTCCTCCATTGTAATCTCCTTCACCTTCTAACATGATTTCTTGCTAGTTTTTCTTCTCATGGCAATCTAACTACTAACCACTAACCATCTAACCACTTACTTGATAATCTACATGAATCGGGTTGCCTCTACAAGGCCTTATTCTTGCAAGAGCCATTGATGGCCAAAGATGATGGGTTCTAACATCTAACTTGCTAACTTGCTAACCAAGCTAACTCTCTTTTATTTCATGTTCTTTTATTTTATGCTAGTAGTGTAATGAGTGATGCTTGTATTAGCTTGTTCTTGATGCAATGTTTTGATTGTTATGAACCATCCATGAGCCATGCTTTGTATCGTCTCTTTGAAGCCAAGGATTGTGATGGCCGAGGATCAAAATGTGAGGCAACTATCTCGAAGAGGTTAGCATGGTTAGTGGAGCATTTAGTAGTTAGTAGCCATGAGTTTTCTTTTACGTTGTTTTAGAAATCATTTTCCAAGCTTCTTTTATTATTTGTCTATCGATGTTTTCACCATCCTCTTAGTTTACCTTTGTTCCATCTTCTTGGTTTTTACATCGACGTTTTCATCGCTCTCCTCACCTACCACATTCTGGATTTCCTTTTCCTTTTCTTTTTCACTTTCTTTTTCATTCTTTCAACAAAGAAGAACTGTTAACATATAACGGGAATAGAGACTGTTAATGCTTCTATCGCCTCCCTTCCCTGTGGATACGACCCGTTAAGCCAATGCTATAACGGAAGTATCGAGGGTACATTAGCACTTTTGAGCTTTTTAACGATTCTACATAATACACACTTTTGAGTGCTAGTTTCCGCCTCGATCATCTCTCTCTCAACTCTCTACTCCTTTTATATCTTGCATTGTTATTATTACTCATATCCATACATGTTAGATACTGTTTGTGTGCTCACACTAGTATTCAAGCAAGAGAGCTATTGAAGCACCTCAACTCATAATTTAGAGAATCATGAGGAGAAGTTCCAGAGCCCTTCACGGGAAATTCAGACTCACTCTTGGTTTTGCATTATATGTTAGTATAAAAGTTTTTATTCTGCATTATTTGTCATATAGATTTGCACTACACCTATTCACCCCCCCTCTAGGTATATTTTTCATTATTCAGTTCTCAGTTATCAGTGCTATGCCCGGACTATTGCACCACACTAGTATTCTTTTGTGTGGGGCTTTGGTCTTCAGTTATTAGGGCTTTTCCTAGATTATGGCGCCATACCAGTTATTTTTTTGTGTGGGGTTGTGGTCTTCAGTTATTAAGGCCTTGCGATCTATCCTGATTTAGTGCCAGGAATATTATACTGTGGTAATCTTGTTTGATATGTGAGAAAAGCTGTGGTATGGGACACAACTAAGTACTATATTAGTTAGATTAATAATAACCAACCAGACTAGTGACACATGCTAGGTTACACATCTTGACATTAGTTATTTATTTTATCAGTGGTATTTTTTTTTTACCTACAGACTTGTTCATGTTATTATTCAGTTATCTTTTATTTATAGTTTATCATGTTATTATTATATACACTGTTTATATGTACGAGCACCTTTCCCCTTTTTCTTACACACTCATTGGGTCGCTTTTTGATGACCCTAGATTTGCTCGTCCAGATATTGGATGCTTTTTATATTGTTCAGGTGGTCGATGAGACCGTACATATTGCGAGGAGCTGGAGTTTTTCTCTTCTTGATCATCGGTATTTTTGTTCGCTTTCATTTTTGTTATTTTTTGATTCTCTCTATATCATTATCAGTTATCATTTCATCTCTTTGTTTATTTATTATCATGTGTGGATACTTATATGTGATATTGCAGTGATTATGATTTATTATAGTTGATTCTTATAGCTTGTTTGGGTTACTTAAGGCTTAGCGAGTATACGTGAGGTATTTTCCTTCCATATAAGCGTCGCTGACTCTCGTCGTGTCTCTGCTCCAGCGTATTTTGGGAAGTGGGGCGTGACAATTCATCAGGGGCTTAAATGAAATTTACCTTTCTTATATGAAAGTGGGTCGGGTTAGGTGCATAACGGGTCAGATTTGGGTCAGGTTTGAACTCATTATGGGTATTCAACACATTAACAGGATGTTGCCGCCCTCTTGCCCATTGGCCTCGCGACTCCCCCGCCTGGTTACGCCGCCTGGACCTCCCCGTCAGCCGATCGCTTAGCCGTCCGGCCTCCCAGATGATAAAAAATAGAGAGGGAGAAAGAATAACTAAGAGAGAGAGAAAGAGAGAGTGAGAGATGAGAGAGGCCTACCACCGCTCCTCTATGCCACCACCAGCGGCCTCTCCCACACCATCTCGACTAGACCAGCAACGCCTCTGGTCGGCATGGTCCTCAGCAAGAGAGAGAGAGCTAGCTTGCGGGAGAGAGAAAGCTAGAGCGAGAGAGGAAGAGTGTGACCCCCCGATCCTTGATGTACGTATTACTGTATCAGTACTTGATATGACTATAAAGTTGATTTGACCTTCCTAGTAGTCAGATTGAGCTAGTTTCAGCTTTAAATATTGTTTTCTAATATTTTAGATTTCAGATTTTCTGGATTATATTGGAAAATCTCCGAAGTCGATGTCGACTCATACCAATAATCGGCTCTATGATTTTTAATTCACAAATCGAGTAGAGTCTATGGAATCAATTTTTGATGTATTCTTTAAAATCATATTTCTTACGTAAGGGTATTTGGGAGATTTTCTGAATTTATCAAAAATCTGGCCAATCTGGTGTCGACCGGTATCACTGACCGATTCCAGGATTTTAATTTACAAACTAAATAGAGTTTCTAGAATCTGATTTCACATTTCTTCTTAGCGTAATATTTTATTTTATGTAATATTTGGGAACCGTTCGGAGCTAGCCAAATTTTTACTAAATAAAATAATATTAATTAAATAATATTAAATTTCTTTTCTATTTTTCTTCTTTCTTTTTCCCCAAGCTTCCCCACCGCCATTCCCTCTCTTTCTTTTTTACTTTCCTTTACTCTTTTTCTCTTTCTCATCTTTCTCTCTCCTCCTAATAAACTATCTCCCTCTCCCTTGTAGGATCGAGAGATGATGACAAATTGCGGAAATATCTCTGTTGGCAACAATTGATCTAAAACACAAGTCAACACAAACTAAATAAGAAGGATTAATCGTTAATCAAATAAGTAACTTGCAAAAAGGAAATCAAATCTCAGAAAATGCACAAACGCAAACAAGAGAGATTTATCCTGGTTCGGTCCTTGTGACCTACATCCAGTCCCCAAGCCACCCGCTTGAGATTTTCCTTTAACCTGATTTTGCCACCCAAAATCAATACACCATGTACACCACTTGACAAATCCCCTTCGTCAAATGTGAACACCTTCTCTTCCACCAAGAGAACACCTTCTCTTCCACCAAGAGAATACCTTCACCTTGTACAACTGCCTCTACAACCAAGAAGCCTCCCGTGTACAATGATCACTTTGAGAATTACAATACTTTTCCTATAGCCTTGGTACTGAATGTGTATGTGGACAAGGTTCAGTATAAGAAACAAGAACTTCAGAGAATCTTCACAATGGAAATGTCTTTTTGGTGAAGAACTGAAGTGAGAAAAAACAGTTTTCAGGTTTGCAGATTTTTGGCTTTGGAAAACTGATAAAATCTCTTGGTATTTGGCCTTTGGTATAACTTCCCTATTTATAGCTGAAGACTAGGGTTAGTTAGGGAGTTAATAGGTGCAATTTGAATCAAAGGAACGTTGAAAACAGTTGCACAAAAGACCAGATAATAAAAACTGTCCAACAGTCAGAAACTGCCTATAGTCGACTTGCCCATAGAGTTAGTCGACTAGACATGGCAAATTTCCTTCTATTAGTCAACTAGGTTTAGCTATTAGTCGACTAGGTCAGTGGCCGTTGGAAGAACAGTTTCAGAATAACTACTTCAAGTCGACTGCAACTACTTGATAGTCGACTTGACCAGTTATTAGTCGACTTGGGGACAAGGGTTAGTCGATTAGAAAAATGTATTAGTCGACTATAGTTGACTGTTGGTCGACTAATACACAAACAGAGAGTTGGGCTGTTTCAGGACACAGGATTAGTCGACTTATGATTTGGTTCAAGTCGACTACAAACTTGATTAGTCGACTATAAGGTTTTGTAAGTCGACTAACAAGGCTGTGATATGAGTGTTTGTGACAAGGCTTTTACATTCTACTTCACAATTACAAACCATACTCTATCAACTCTCCTTGGCACATCTTGATCATGTAGGACTCTTGATTCGTCATGTGTTAGAGCTCCAAATGAATTGATCTTTACAAACGTCTTCATCGAAATAGGTTCCAACATCCCTTTCTCTCTCTTTCTTTTTTCTCTCTTTCTTCCCTCTCTTTCGCACTGTATCTCTCTCCCTCACTCTCTCTGTTCTCAGCCTAGCGAGGCCAGACCTGCCAGCAGCCTTGCCGCCGATAGGCCCTGATGGCCGACGCGCAACCAGGCGCCACCCCTTCCCCTTCCTTTTCCTCCCCTCTTTCTTCATCTTCTTTTTCTTTTTCTTCTTCTTCTTCGTTTTCCTGTTCTTCTTCTCCTTCTTCTTCTTATTCTTCTTTTTCTTCTTCTCTTTCTCTCTCTCTCCAACTCTTTCTCCCCATATCTCTTTCTCTGGTCGTCGCTGCCAGTGGGGTAGAACCGACGCTGGGCTGGCTGCCGCCAACCCCTCCTCTAAAAGTACACCTAGAGGGGGGGTGAATAGGTGTAAGGCTAATCTATTACAAATAATGCGGAATTAAAAACTTAAAGCAACACACTTAGTGTAACCAAAAAGTGTAGCCGAATTCCGGTGAAGGGCTCTGGACTAACTCCTCTAAATTCCTCTAAATAAGAGTTGAGGTGCTATATGAAGCTCTCTTGGTTAAACACAAGTATGGGCACACAATTAACACAAGCATATATATGATATGACAATATGATGCAATGCACAATGTAAGAGAGAGAGAGTTAGAGAAAGTGGATCAAACGCAAAAATCGAGATATATTTCGAGGTTCGAGCACACAGCTCTACGTCCCCGCCTTCACACAGAAGGATTTCCACTAACTCGTCCACACAAGACTTTCCACACAGGGAACCTCCACTGAGGATTTGGGCAAATACAATTTGGGAGTACACAACTCCTCTCTCCAACAATACGATCTCTCACTAGAGGTAAGGCACAACTCAAATCACCTCTACACTTAGAGGGATAGGCACTTAGCCAAACAATGATCAACCTCACAAATGAGGATAGGCTCAAAGCCACTCAAACACAATCACCTCACACTTGAGGGATTCCAACACAATCTCCACCTCTTATTAGAGGGATACAAAACACCACTTTCACAATCACCTCACACTTGAGGGATATCAATACTATCACCTCTCACTAGAGGGATATCACAAAGATGGAAGGATACAACTTGGTGGTCTCTTTCAACCACAAACTAATTTTCCCACAAAAAATAGATCCTAATAGATAGGATAGATAGATAAGCTCAAGTGTGAGAAATAAAGAGTTTGGAAATCAAAAACACAAAGAAAAACTCTTGGGAAAACTTCTAGAATAGATATAAAATGTAGATCAAAAACCAATCCCAAAGACTTCTCCTTTTCTTGATTTCTCCAACCCTTTAAACAAAATAAAGATAAATCTATTGGCTCTAAAAACTCTTTTAAAAACTTGAATTAAAACACTTGTAAAGATGGAAATTTTTCTCTCTTAAAACTTGTTAAAATCAGATTAAGAAATGGGGTATTTATACCCACATTTTAAATCTGCCTGTTGGCAGCTGGAAAGGGCAAATTTGCCCTTCCGGTCGACCGGGCGGTCGACCAGCCAACGGTCATATTTTTGACCATTGAGCTCTCCGGTCGACCGGCTCGGTCGACCGAGACTGATTACAGAGAGCAGAGCTCTCTGCCGGTCGACCGTCTCGATCGATCGGGGCCATTTCTAGAGAGCAGAACTCTTTGGACGGTCGACCAACCCGGTCGACGGGCCCACCAGCTCAAGCTGGCGTGCACGCTTGTGCACGTCGGTCGACCGCACCAGTCGACCGACTACTGCTACGGTCGACCGGTCTGGTCGACCGGAGACAGCCAGTCCAGCTAATTTAGGGATTAAAAACTCGACAATTTAACTTCAATTAAATCCCATAAAATCACATAAATTCCACAAAAATCAGTTCTTATTATATCTTTGAAATACAAACATGTGTGAGAAAAATTCAACACATATTTTGAACCATTTTTGTGAGATGAAAATTTTGCCTTAAGCCCAAACTGTATTTTCTAAAACTTAGATTTTGAAATGGAAATCCGATTTTTTCAAACACATGAAAATACAAAAACATGATATTGAAACAACTTTTAAGCATATAGTATATGGATAGAATCCAATATACATGAAAGGTATTATATCTATGTTTTTGACAGTAAATCCAAAAATAGGTTATGTTTAAATACAAAACTCCAAACACATAAATAGGCTATCAAAATAAGTTTTTCTAAATAGATGAAGCATAGATGTATGTAGATCAAATCAAATATACATTAAACCATGTAAACTTGTTTTGATTCTATCTACTCATGAAAACCAAGATCGGTTAAAACCCAAAACTAAAATATGAAACTTGTGTGTGTATTGTGAACTTGAGCATATCACACTATCTAATCTTTACATGAGATCTAAACAAAATCTTAACTAAACACAAACCGAAGCCTTCTTGTAGAACTCCGTCTCCAAGCGGACTCGATCCAACGTGACTCCCGAGCTTGACTCCAACCGAGTGCTAGATGTGAACTTGACGCTCGAGCTCTTGAATCACCATGTGAAGGCTCCAAAACACCTTTGTTGAAGCCAATCACCTACTAATATCTTGATCAAATATCTGAAACTAAATATCACAAGATTATTAGTAAACTAAAACTACATGAGTTAATCATCATCAAAACTAGAGTGAAGGGCCTCTGGGCCAACAATCTCCCCCTTTTTGATGATGACAAAACTCATGGAGTTATATATGCATGGATTAAAGTTAAGCTTCATAGAAGCTCCCCCTTAACTCATGCATAGAAATAAATATAAAGATATATAATGAATGCTCAATATAAATATGCATAAACATGATAAATGAAATAAGCATGCTCTTGATACCAAATTTTAAAATAAACATATTCTTTAATAAGTGTTATTCTTAATACCAATAAAGGCTCTCTGATACCAACAAAACAATAAAATATGCTCTTGATACAAATATGCATATAAACAAATATGCATATATCAAATTCCAAAATATCTTTCCCCCTTTTTATCATCAACAAAGGGGTACAAACAATAAAGGCATAAAAACGTTTTTTTTCTCATTTATACATAAATTAAAATAATAAAGTATATATTCTATATATATTCATGAAGAGGAGAGACGTGAAGTTAACTCCCCCTACATACATGCATTTAGATGAAAAGAGATGACTAAACCCTAATCACATAAAACATAATATGCAATGTATAAAAGGAGATGTGAAGCTCCTATTACACACGTGTACTACATATCAAAGAAAGGTCATTTACTTTAATATGACATACACTCAACATGAATATATATAGAGAGAAGATGTTAAACTTCCCTTGCATATAAGCAATACAAATCAAAACATTTTGATACCCAATTGAAAAATATATCAATTTAGCATGAAGGTATACATCAAAACATTATGATATCAATTTATGATACCAATTGAAAATAAACAAAACATTTTGAAGAAACCAACAAAATTTTGATATCAATAGAAAGATATAAATATATAGAAAATCTTGATACCAATTGTAAAAACCAATTGAAAATATTTTTCACTTTTGATACAAAATGAAAAACATAAATCAAACTTTTTGGTTAAATATCCAAATCATTTTTCAACATAAAGAGTGGGAGTAAGATACCAATGTAAATAAAACCAATTGAAAGGTAAAACATGAATTTTCTCCCCCTTATGAAATACTAATGAAAATGATGCATAAGCTTGTATAAGATACCAATTGAAAAATAATTGTCATTAAGGAATCAAGCTTAGCATAGCAAAATTTGTGCTCAAAATATAGAGATATAGTAAGTACAATTAAAACACATATATATGTATGAAAAATTAAATACCAATCGAAATTGATACTATATGAAGTTTAAGCATACATATATAGAAACAAATATGAGTATACATAATAGATATCAATTGTGATATCAATTGAAAACACAATGAGAATCAAGTGTATAACTCATACTCCCTACCACACAATTTCATGCACATGTTTAAATTGATTTTCAATATGAGCATATAAGGCATGGTCGCCCATCCAACCGCCCATTAAGGTAGGAGTTTCAAAAATAAGTTTGAAAATAGTTTTTAGCATATTGAAAACTCTACCAAATAAAGAATACCGTAACTAGTTTTATGATAATCTTGAAAACTAGTACGAAGTCCTTCGAGTAAGGAATAAAACAATAATATATTCTATGAAAAAACATGTAAGTCACACGATCATCAAACACTCAAAATCTATAAAGCACATATCATACTCATGGAAACAAAATCATGAGAAAACAATAAGTAAAGTGAGTGTATAAGAGTTATGTGAAAAATATCATCATGAAAATAGGCAATCAAGCTCAATGTGAAATTCCTTAAAACATGAAAATCATGAAAATCTAATTTTTATCAAATAATTTCAACTTCAAGGCATATGTATGTTTTGTACAAACTAGAGTATACATACATATCCAAATATAAACGAGTCCACAAAAGTATATGCATGAAGCAAGTGGTTCAAGGATGTATATGTATAACTATTAGTTTAGACAAAATAGACATATACATGAAGTTTAAACATAAACATGAAAACCATGTCAAAAATATGGAATACAAGTCAAATGTATTAATCATCAAAATTAGGCTATACTAGTACATCTATGGGTACAAATGAGCATTTAGGCACAAACATATAATAATCTATTTGTGGCTCACTAGTTGTACAAGTATATACTCAAGTTTTAATAAAAACTAACATCTAACATATAATTAAAACATGAAGTGCAAAAATCAAAACAAAACTCATATGATCATTATGTAAATGTACAAGTCTTATATCTATGATATACACAATAGCTAAACTACAATGAGAACACAAAGTATAGGTCCATATAAACATGGGTGTATCTCAAATACTATGTATGTATGTCATAGGTCTAATATCATGGCATTTATCATAATAATCATGAAACATGCTAAAAATCAATGACATGAAAAACATGTAAACATAAACGGGAGTTAGAGATCGTTACCAAAACCGAGAAGGCACATCTCTATATCTCCAAACCATGGTGGTCCTCCCACCAAACTCCTCTTGAAAGTGATGCATCCAAATTGTCATCTTTAAGCTCAGAACGCATTCACCTCAAGGCACCATCACTCTCACGTCAAGTGAGAGCCCACACCTACATCAATTAAAATAGGAGTGGTCTTTGGTACCCATACTCTTTTGGGTCCATGAGGGTTAGCACCTTTCCTAACCCAAACAAATTATTTACTAAATTTACATCATGTACTTTATCATAACAAAATTTAGCAAGATGGCCCTTACGTCCATAATGTGTACAAGTGTACACATGAGCATACAAAGTGTTATGAGTTGAGCGTGAGGAGCATGTGTATGTCGTGGTTTGTGTGCATGCATATTTGGAACTTGTTTCTTTCAAAACATGGATTCCAACTGTGTGTGTTTCAAAGCACATTGGCTCAAAGTGGAGCCCAAACATTCAACACTTTTCTTCAAAATATTTATATCATTTTTGATACTAGAAGATAATGTGGAGCATGCGATAGATACACTAGGTGATGAAGCATGGCAAACATGTGTGTCAATATCATTTTTCAAGGAGGTATTTTTCTTAGAAACCAAATCTAGCTCTTTTGAAATAGAAATAATTTTATTTTTCAAGGAATCATTTTCTTTTAACACAAAATCAAGTTTTGAAGTTAAAGACTCATTTTTCTTCAAAACATTTTCACAATAATTTTTATTTTTTAAAATTTTATTTTCTTTTAGAGTAAGGTTAAATTTGGATTTCAATAAATCCCTTTCATTAGAAATCTCCACTTTCTCTTGCAAAATCAAATCTAGTTTTGAACACAAATCCTTATTTTCTTTGTTAAGTCCAAAACTTTTCTTTTTCAAAGCTTTATATTTTTTTAATAATTTATCACAAACATTGATAGTTCTTCATTTAGGCATCAGCATCAATATAGTCATTACTAGAAGAACTTGCATCATCATCATCTAATTAAGCATCCGAGTTTACCTCAAGGGAGTCATTCCCTTGGACCATGTAGCAATGTTGCTCGGATTCTCCACTAGATTCATCCTCCACAATATTCATCGGTTGAAGCTAGGAGGAGGTCAAAGTGTTCCACACTGCAAAAGCGGAATCACAATGAGAAACCATAGAAAGATATTCTTTGTTAAGAGTGCTTCTAAGTGCCGTTAGGGCTTGTGCATTGGCCTCTATATGCTTGCTATTACCAAGATAGAATTTCTTGATAGCGGAAAGGAAAACATGCAAACCTAAGTTTTGAGGTACATGGACATCCTAGCCTTCCAAACCTCAATGTTGGAAGTGTCATACATGGGAGGAGTCATGAAGTCCATGAGTGTGTGTAAACAATATAAGTGTGCAAATGCAAATCTAGATTAGCAAACCAAGATCTCACTCCTAGGTGGTTAAAACCTAATATCAGGAGCGTAGGCTCTGATACCAATTGAAAGTACACCTAGAGGGGGGTGAATAGGTGTAAGGCTAATCTATTACAAATAATGCGGAATTAAAATTTAAAGCAACACACTTAGTGTAACCAAAGAGTGTAGCCGAATTCCCGGTGAAGGGCTCTGGACTAACTCCTCTAAGTTCCTCTAAATAAGAGTTGAGGTGCTATATGAAACTCTCTTGGTTAAACACAAGTATGGGCACACAATCAACACAAGCATATATATGATATTACAATATGATGTACTGCACAATATAAGAGAGAGAGAGAGAGAGAGTTAGAGAAAGTAGATCAAACGCAAACACCGAGATATGTTTCGAGGTTCGAGCACACAGCTCTATGTCTCAGCCTTCACACAGAAGGATTTTCACTAACTCGTCCACACAGGACTTCCCACACAGGGAACCTCCACTGAGGATGTGGGCAAATACAATTTGGGAGTACACAACTCCTCTCTCCAACAATACAACCTCTCACTAGAGGCAAGGCACAACTCAAATCACCTCTACACTTAGAGGGATAGGCACTTAGCTAAACAATGATCAACCTCACAAATGAGGGATAGGCTTAAAGCCACTCAAACACAATCACCTCACACTTGAGGGATTCCAACACAATCTCCACCTCTTACTAGAGGGATACAAAACACCACTTCCACAATCACCTCACACTTGAGGGATATCAACACTATCACCTCTCACTAGAGGGATATCACAAAAATGGAAGGATACAACTTGGTGGTCTCTTTCAACCATAAACTAATTTTCCTACAAAAAATAGATCCTAATAGATATGATAGATAGATAAGCTCAAGTGTGAGAAATAAAGAGTTTGAAAATCAAAAACACAAAGAAAAACTCTTGGGAAAACTTCTAGGATAGATATAAAATGTAGATCAAAAACCAATCCCAAAGACTTCTCCTTTTCTTGATTTTTCCAACCCTTTAAACAAAATAAAGATAAATCTTTTGGCTCTAAAAACTAAAAACTTGAATTAAAAACACTTGTAAAGATGGAAATTTTGCTCTCTTAAAAACTTGTTAAATCAGCTCAAGAAATGGGGTATTTATACCCACATTTCAAATCTGACCGTTGGCAGCTGGAAAGGGCAAATTTGCCCTTCCGGTCGACCGGGCGGTCGACCGGCCAACGGACATATTTTTGACCGTTGAGCCCTCCGGTCGACCGGCTCGGTCGACCGAGACCGGTTACAGAGAGCAAAGCTCTCTGCCGGTCGACCGTCCCAGTCGACCGGGCCCATTTCTAGAGAGCAGAGCTCTCTGGACGGTCGACCGACCCGGTTGACCGGCCCACCAGCTCAAGCTGGCGTGCACGCTTGTGCACGTCGGTCGACCGCACCAGTCGACCAACTACTGCTACGGTCAACTAGTCCGGTCGACCGGCAGACAGCCAGTCCAGCTAATTTAGGGATTAAAAACTCGACAATTTAACTTCAATTAAATCCCATAAAATCAAATAAATTTCACAAAATCAGTTCTTATTATATCTTTGAAATACAAACATGTGTGACAAAAATTCAACACATATTTCAAACAATTTGAACCATTTTTGTGAGATGAAAATTTTGCCTTAAACCAAAAACTGTATTTTCCAAAACTTAGATTTTGAAATAGAAATCCGATTTTTCCAAAACACATGTAAATACAAAAACATGATATTGAAATAACTTTTAAGCATATAGTATATGGATAGAATCCATATACATGAAAGGTATTATATCTATGTTTTTGACATTAAATCCAAAAATAGGTTTTGTTTAAATACAAAACTCCAAACACATAAATAGGCTATCAAAATAAGTTTTTCTAAATAGATGATGCATAGATGTATATAGATCAAATCTAATATACATTAAACCACGTAAACTTGTTTTGATTCTATCTACTCATGAAAACAAGATCGCTTAAACCAAAAAACTAAAATATGAAACTTGTGTGTGTATTGTGAACTTAAGCATATCACACTATCTAATCTTTACATGAGATCTAAACAAAATCTTAACTAAACACAAACCGAAGCCTTTTTGTAGAATTCCGTCTCCAAGCGGACTCGATCCAAACGTGATTCACCGAGCTTGACTCCAACCGAGTGCTAGATGTGAACTTGACGCTCGAGCTCTTGAATCACCATGTGAAAGCTCCAAAACACCTTTGTTGAAGCCAATCACCTACTAATATCTTGATCAAATATCTGAAACTAAATATCACAAGATTATTAGTAAACTATAACTACATGAGTTAATCATCATCAAAACTAGAGTGAATGGCCCCTGGGCCAATAATCTCCCCTTTTTGATGATGATAAAACTCATGGAGTTATATATGCATGGATTAAAGTTAAGCTTCATAGAAGCTCCCCCTTACTCATGCATAGCAATAAATATAAAGATATATAATGAATGCTCAATATAAATATGCATAAACATGATAAATGAAATAAGCATGCTCTTGATACTAAATTTTAAAATAAACATATTCTTTAATAAGTGTTATTCTTAATACCAATAAAAGCTCTTTGATACCAACAAAACAATAAAATATGCTCTTGATACCAATACCAACAAAAGAAGCTTTTTATACCAATGGTAAAAGATAACAGACATGCATATAAACAAACATTAACAAACATGCATATAAACAAACATGCATATATCAAATTCTAAAATATCTCTCCCCCTTTTTGTCATCAACAAAGGGGTACAAATAATAAAGGCATAAAAACGTTTTTTTTCTCATTTATACATAAATCAAAATAATAAAGTATATATGCTATATACATTCATGAAGAGGAGAGACGTGAAGTTAACTCCCCCTACATACATGCATTTATATGAAAAGAGATGACTAAACTCTAACCACATAAAACATAATATGTAATGTATAAAAGGAGATGTGAAGCTCCTATTACACACGTGTACTACATATCAAAAAAAGGTCAATTACTTTAATATGACATACACTCAACATGAATATATATATAGAGAAGATGTTAAACTTCCCTTGTATATAAGCAATACAAATCAAAACATTTTGATACCCAATTGAAAAATATATCAATTTAGCATGAAGGTATACATCAAAACATTATGATATCAATTTATGATACCAATTGAAAATAAACAAAACATTTTGAAGAAACCAACAAAATTGTGATATCAATAGAAAAATATAAATATATAAAAATCTAGATACCAAATGTAAAAACCAATTGAAAATTTTTACACTTTTGATACAAAATGAAAAACATAAATCAAACTTTTTGGTTAAACATCCAAATCATTTTTCAACATAAAGAGTGGGAGTAAGATACCAATGTAAACAAACCAATTGGAAGGTAAAACATGAATTTTCTTCCCCTTTATGAAATACTAATGAAAATGATGCATAAGCTTGTATAAGATACCAATTGAAAAATAATTGTCATTAAGGAATAAAGCTTAGCATGGCAAAATTTGTGCTCAAAAATATAGAGATATAGTAAGCACAATTAAAATACATATATGTATGAAAAATTAAATACCAATAGAAATTGATACTATATGAAGTTTAAGCATACATATATAGAAACAAATATGAGTATACATAATAGATATCAATTGTGATACCAATTGAAAACACATTGAGAATCAAGTGTATAACTCATACTCCCTACCACACATTTCATGCACATGTTTAAATTGATTTTCAATATGAGCATACAAGGCATGGTCGCCCATCCAACCGCCCATTAAGGTAGGGTTTTCAAAAATAAGTTTGAAAATAGTTTTGAGCATATTGAAAACTCTACCAAGAAGAATACCGTAACTAGTTTTATGATAATCTTGAAAACTAATACGAAATCCTTCAAGTAAGGAATAAAATAATAATATATTCCATGAAAAAATATGTAAGTCACACGATCATCAAACACTCAAAATCTATAAAGCACATATCATACTCATGAAAACAAAATCATGAGAAAATAATATGTAAAGTGAGTGTATAAGAGTTATGTGAAAAACATCATCATGAAAATAGGCAATCAAGCTCAATGTGAAATTCCTTAAAATATGAAAATCATGAAAATCTAATTTTTATCAAAATAATTTCAACTTCAAGGCATATGTATGTTTTGTACAAACTAGAGTATACATACATATCCAAATATAAACGAGTCCACAAAAGTATATGCATGAAGGCAAGTGGCTCAAGGATGTATATGTATAACTATTAGTTTAGACAAAATAGACATATACATGAAATTTAAACATAACATGAAAACCATGTCAAAAATATGGAATACAAGTCAAAATGTATGAATCATCAAAATTAGGCTATACTAGTACATCTATGGGTACAAATGAGCATTTAGGCACAAACATATAATAATCTATTGTGGCTCACTAGTTGTACATGTGTATACTCAAGTTTTAATAAAAACTAACATCTAAACATATAATTAAAACATGAAGTGCAAAAATCAAAACAAAAACTCATATGATCATTATGTAAATGTACAAGTCTTATATCTATGACCCGTATAGCCACTTCGCTAGTATTTCATCGCTCTCCCTCCTTGTGGATACGGCCTGTATAGCCACTTCGCTACTACAGAAGAATCGCAAAAGCAGTAACATCAACCCACACTTCCTTCTCTTATTTTAGTGCTTGCTTTTTGCCGATCAAATTTTGGCGATCGGCAAAAAGCAAGAACTAAAATAAGAGAAGAAAGTGTGGGTTGATGTTACTGCTTTTGCGATTCTTCCGTAGAAGCGAAGTGGCTATACGGGTCGTATCCACAAGGAGGGAGAGCGACGGAAGCTTGATGCGGCTTCAAAGTTCAAGAAGAAAGAAATTCTTGTTTCCAAATAAAGAATTGAAAAGTGAAACAAGTTGTTTTTAAGAATTATTGGAAAATATTTTGGTGGTTTGTAAAAGTGAATTTTTTTTTTTTTAGTTGTAAAAATGCATGGCTAACTTTCTACTAAGTGCTCCCACTAATTTCTAACTTTTGGAAGATAGCCTCACAATGGATCATAAGCGAACATAACCCTTATGCATTGGAACTATTCACGTGGAAATCGAGTGAAAGTTCATCCTAAAACTTAGCTTCACATGGTAAAAACTCGGACATTCCCTTATCAAGATCCAATAGAAGGCGAGAATACGGGAAGACACGAGTGCACTAATGGTATCGGCAAAGTTAAAAGAAAATTCTCTAACTTACAACAACAAGCAAAGTACAACACCCATAGATCATCAAAAACCATTTAAGTATGAAATATAAGAAGGTAAATACTTATAGGTAAGTTAGAGTTAGAACCCTCGTCTTAAGGTGCCATAGCTCTCGTTTGCACAAGGCTTGTTTGATACTATTAACTCATTCGGGTTAGCAATCAAGAAGTTAGAAATTAGTGGGTTAGTGATTGATATTCAATTTTGCATATTTTACCACATCTATACCATGCATATTGTCAATAAAAATATGATTTTTATCTTCTTCTCACTATTTTTGCAGGTCTACATCTGAAATGAGAAAAGGCCCAAAATCTCTTTAATTATCAAGAATTAAAGGAGATTAAATCAAAGCCCAAAAGAGCCCAAGTTTGAGCCCAGGATCTGGAGAATTCTACGCGCCAGCTCACTCTTCCAGAAGGTCCACGTGGCTAACAAACTTATAACAATTCTCAACAGAAATCTGTTGCTCAACGGCCTCAGCTTTGCCGCGCTTTGCCGCGCCTACGCGGCAAGATCTGGGCCGTTGAGCCCCAGATTCCTGCCACCTGTCTGGGTTCGAGAGAATTCTCTCTGAGGCCTATAAATACTGCACCAGGGCCTTTGCAAAAGGGAGAGGAGAGATTAGAGATTAGATGCTTGTATTTTGTAAGATTTCTCTCTAGGATTTTTGTAGTGCTCTAGATCTTCTTCCTCCCTAGAAATTCTGTAAAGAGAGAGTTTGTAAGAGAGAGAAAGCTTGTGTTTACCAAGGTGTGACAACTTGTGAAGTAAGGATTTATCCATTCTCTTCTCTCTTCTCTTGCATTTTCTAGTATTACTTGCTTTCTTTAATTCTAGCTTTACTTTACTTGCACTTTAATTCATGCTTTGCTTTTCTTTTCTTATGGCTAGTAGCTAACTTTTCTAACATGAACTAGCTAACCACTAACCTTGCTAACTACTAACTCATGGGTGATTGCTATCTTTAATCTTGCAAGTTGTATGGTCTTCTCTTCTCGATGGGTTACTTTCATTGCTGGCAAGTTCTTGTTGTAATTCCATATGATTCATGTGTGCCTCATTTAGAGCCTTGTCTTTAGAACAAGTGCCTTGATGGAACATGAAGATGGATCACCAAACATATGCTATTTGTTGTACAACTTCTTTACTTCAATTAATGAATGTTGTATCTTCTTCCTTAGCATCCCTTGAGTGTCGCTCTTTTGATTCCATTATTGAAAGTCTATCTTGTAGGCCATGACATCTATGCGTCTACAAGACAAGTCCAAGAGTGATCACCCGTCATTCAAGTGGGAAAGTAATTAGACCAACACGCAAGACAAATCTATGCCGATGTATCAACATGAGGCATGTATTCATTATCACGGAGTTTAGTAAGTTTTGGCAAGGTAGTAAGGTTAGCTAGTCATGGTTTTCTCCACCTTCAAAGTCTTCTTCAAAGTTTTCTTTCTTTTAGTTTTAATTCCAAAAGCAAATCTCTTCTTTGATTTCTTTTCATTTCCATCATGAACAAAGCCACCCATTCTTTCATTTCTTTTTCCATGTTTTATTCATTCTTTTAAGACAAAGAAGAATCTTCGTTTTCTTTTCTTCACTACCAACCGTAACGCTTCCATCGCAAGCTCTCCCTGAGAATCGACTCGGTATAGCCCATGCTATAACGGAGATAGGAAAGGGTACATTAATCATTTGGAATACATTTGTGGAGTGATCAAAGCACTTGAGGTTGAATCTAACCTTATCTCTTTTTATTGAATATATTTTGTGTGCAAATTATACTCCACAATACAACACCTTTCCCGTCTAAACAAATTGGCGCCGTTGCCGGGGAGAGCAACGGTTTTTGGTTTAAAGTGAAGAACTAAACGCATTTTCTTCTCTGTTGCAGGTTACAGGTGAAAAAAAACAGAAAAATAGCATTGCAGTAACATATAAGTGGACCTGGGCCTCTGCTCTTGAAAGCAGAGACCAGGATCCCTCAGTTTTGCTGCAGAATCTCGGCCCCAGCCGCAGATTTGCGGCAATCCTGAGTTCACTACTGACAAGTTTTCTGCAGGGTCTTCAGCTTTGCAAAATACAGCTTCTGCAATAATTCTTTTCTTGTATGCTTCACCATACTCCTGCTAATTATAATAAACAGTAAAACATTGGTTGAAACGTTAAAAATTGTTTAGACATTTGCATTCTAAGCACGTGTCTTTTCAATTCCTTTACTTTTACTGTTGAAGAGTGCTGGAGGCAAGGTACGTACGCATTGCATATTGACTAGGACTCACTCTTTGTTTGATTTAATTACGCTTTGAGTGAACCTTGTTTGTTGATATCGTACACTTGCACAAATTGAATTTAAGGGCACTACCCATAAAAAAGATAAGGTGGGGATTTTATCACCCCTTCCTTAGCCCGAAAATCATTTTCCTAAGCACTCACAATCCCAAGCTTCTAATAAAAACTGATAGACGTTGGCCCTAGGGACATCCGGACTCACTTAGGAGATTATCCTAAGGGGGAAAAGTGTTGAAAATTGACTTTTGTAAAATCAGTGTCTAGGAAAGGGATTGAGGGCCGAAAGCCCGAAGGTTGCTGGTTACTTAATTAAGGAACGTCTCTGATGGAAAACCTCCCACCAACCTTGCCCTTCCCTGGCTGATTAGCTTATAGTCAAAGTCTACACTAAACCTCTTGTGGACTATCTAATCAGTTAGGAGTCATCTAGGTCCAGGAATCCTAGAAGCTTGGTTGATTTTTCTTTTTAATTGTTTGTATTTTCTCTTTTTCGCTGGTGTGATCGGTGCACGTTGTTTGTGATTGTATATGCAAGAGTGGTTCCGTGATTCAGAATCTGTAAGACTTGTTAGACTTTCTAAACTTGCACTTACACAACCACTTGACATTATGGAAAACAACGTCTCACTTCAAGATCGATTTTATCCGATTGGCACCTCCCTTCCATCGTGCATTCTTCTCCCCGAACCAAATGGAAATCATTTTGAGCTGAAACGCAATTCATTAATACACTTCCCTGATTTCATGGTCTAGAGTCTGAGGACGCGTACCTCTTTATTCGTGAGTTTGAAGAGGTATGCCAAATGATGAGAATTTCTCAACTGACCGAGGATGCTGTTAGGTTAAGGTTCATACCGTTTGCACTTAAGGATTTAGCTAAGAAGTGGCTTTACAATCTTCCCGTCAGTTCCATATCTTCTTGGATGATTTTGTTAAGGTCTTTCTTAAGAAATTCTATCCTATCCACAAAACAGCCCTCATGCGAAAGAATATCATGCAATTCAAGCAGGAACCAAATGAACCTTTCTGGAAGTATCTTGAGCGTTTCAAAGACCTTCTAGCCCTGTGTCCTCATCACGGCATAGAGAAATGGCGTTTATGCCAGATTATCTATGACGGTCTAGATTACCAAACGAAACCCTCCTTGAATCCATGTGTCAAGGGGAATTTTTGAAGAAAGATGAACATCAGGGGTGGGATCTCTTTGAAACCTTAGCTGAGAAAACCATTCAGTGGGAGTCATGCCCTGATAAACCCACTCCCACCACTTTCAGAACTGGTATGCACTCCATAGAATCCTCTATAGCCACAGAAGCCAAGATACACAATTAATGAAGAGGATAGAACTGCTTGAGTCTAGGGGAATTCTGTTGTAAATCAGGTCAACTCATTGCCTGTGATTAAACCGGGTTGCACCTACTGTCATGACCTTAACCATGTCTTTGAGGAGTGTCCTTTGTATCAGCCCCAATCATATCAGGAGAACTTGAATGCAGCATTTACCAGACCCCCATACTCCAACACTTACAATTCAGGATGGCAGAACCATCCAAATTTTTCGTGGAGTCAGTCTGGTCCTGAGCATCATAAACCACCACTTCCATATCCATATAATGCTCAGTCTCACACATCCAGTTTCAATCATAATTCACTGTATGTTCATCCATCTCAAAGTCCACCACATTCACAACCATATCAGAACCCACCACACTACCAATCACAATTCCAGCCTCCGTATTATCAACATCCACCCCAGAATAATTCAGAAATATCAGAGTTGAGGAAAATGTTAGAAACCTTTACAAAGAACTATCATCAGGATATGAATCAGGTTAAGGTCCAAATCAGGCAATTGGATGAGAGACAAAATGGAATGTTCCCAAGCCAGCCATTGCCAAATCCCAAACATCACTTCCCTTTGAATGAAGTGGAAGATTCAGGACCCAGTCAATGTCATGCTATTCATACCCTGAGATCTGGAAAACAAGTAGACAATAAGGTTTCTAGTCAATCATCCCATCCAGTACCAAAACCAACACCTCCTGTCCCAATGCAACCAACTTCTGACAAACTATCCTCTAGTTCAAAGCCATCCACTTCAAAAGCCAAGGGTAAAGAAAAGGTAGATGAGCAACCTTATAAGCCTAGTATACCATTTCCAAATAGGCTTACAAATAACAAGACAAATGCTCATATGGAGAAGATAAGAGAAATGTTTAATAAGGTCCAAATCAATGTCCCTCTTCTTGATGCCATACAACAACTGCCATCATATGCCAAATTCTTAAAGGAAATGTGCACCAAGAAGAGGAAAACACAAGTCCCTAAGAAAGTCTTCCAGCATCAACCATTAGCGAGTTGCTCACTGGTCCAATTCCTGTTAAATACAAAGACCCAGGGAGCCCCACCATTTCATGCATCATAGGATAGACTACCATCAATAGGGCACTTCTTGATTTGGGGGCCAGCATCAATCTCCTGCCTTTCTCTGTGTATCAGCAATTAGGGTTAGGGGATCTCCGTCCTACCCAAATGACCATACAATTGGCTGATCGCTCTGTCACTAGACCCAGGGGGGAATTCACGATGTCCTTGTCAAAGTTGGGGAATTCATTTATCCTGTTGACTTTGTAGTCCTTGAAACAAAACCTGTGTCAAATTCCAATCAAAGGGCTCAAATTCCTGTCATTTTGGGACGACCATTCCTGGCTACTGCAAATGCCATCATTAATTGCCGGAATGGATCAATGAGGTTAACCTTTGGTAACATGACTCATGAACACAATGTCTTCCACACACAACCTTGTAAAACAAAAGATTAAACATTTGAGGTTAGTTTCATTAGTACAATTGTGAGGAAGAAGGTGAAGATCCAAAAGATGAGTCACAATCTTGTGATTCTCTTATCCGAGTACCCTTTCAAAAGGGAAAAGTTGATTTGGATTTTTCACTTTCAATGAGCCAACTCTGACTGTATTCGAACCTCCGATTGATATATCCTTTGAAGACCTGTTTGCTGATGAGATCATGTGTCTAGATGAGTTAACTCGGGGTCAACTAACTGATTGCACACTTCTGGATGTTGACCTTCGTTTTGAAGAATTGTATGGAGAGGAGCTGAAATTCCTTAACATTGGAAGTGATGAGATTCAGAGTGAGAGTGGTGATAAGGAATTTTTAGTGAACAATGTGGTGGAATGAGGGTGAATGATAATAATAAACAATTTAATCTGAAAATACCTAGGGCTAAAATAATTCAAACCGTTTCCCAACTGAGCTCACGAAAGTAGACGCACTGGAACGATGGGAAACGGGCCAGAGGAAAACGACCAAAAGCCTAGGTAATGGTTCACTTGTATATACTCTTATGGCGATAAATAATTTTTTGCACTTTCTTGTAAATAAAAGTTTCTTACCTCTTACCTATTTCATGCATACATATATCATGATGCATTGAGGACAATGCATGAGATAAGTGTGGGGGAGGGTTTACTAACTTAGAGTTTTTAGATTTTCTTTCTTTTACACTTCTTTTAGAAATCTTCCCTTTTGTATAGGAATTTCTCTTTCTTAAAAAAAAAAAAACTTTTTGAAATAAGAGACAAAGTTTTAATCTATTTTTAAGAAATTAAGATGATTTTAGAAATTAAGAAAGCCTTAATTATGACATCTTAAACCTAGTTGAAATAATAGATCTTGTTTGAAATTATAGGCTAAGTAAGAAAAATTGGGGAGATATTTTTATCTTGAATTTTTGCCTTAGATCGTATGCACTTCACACTTACACATTTTTGGGATGGAAACAAAGACCAATAAGGCCATAAAATAATAATATATATATATATATAATAAAACATCACTTATTAAGCTGGATAATTGTGCCTCAAGAAGCATGATTATTCATGCCTAACGGTGGTAAAGGAAATAAATAATCCCTTTAGTTTTGTGGCCTTGTTTACTTGAGACCTTAAACCCGAGGGATGTTTCTCATCTGGTGCCCTAAGACCGTCTGGTTTGGGAGTCATCGGTTATAGGCTCGCTACAAGGGTAAACTAGAAAGCCTAAACTAAGGGAAGAAAAAAAAGAGAAAAAAAAGAAAAAAATAATAAATAAATGGCTTGATGGTTAGAGTTGAAATCCCAGAAATCTTCACTATCACAATGTGCATACTATCTAGGTTTTATGAAAGATAAAGTATTCAATCCAATTTTGAATTCTTACCTTAATTGAAGACAAGATCCTGCATGGAGACTAAGTTTAAGAAAAAATAATTATAGGTGGACTTATGACCTAAGATCACTTATATTTTTGCAAAAATAGTTTGAAAACATGTCTCTTTCAAAATGAATTTTCAAAACACTAACATTTGTTTTCTTTCTTTATGGATTTTGTGGGTGCAATCCGCTGAAAACCCTCAGGAGACAACACTCCTCCTCTAGGGTAACCTAGAGGTTTAACGGCTTGTTGCACGTGCTCAGTGCAATCGTGTCACCTACGAAAGTGGTGTAATAAAATTGGTAGTATAGTTTTTCTTTTCTTTGTTTTGCTCGGGAGAGCAAAATAAGTGTGAGGGTGTGATTGATATTCAATTTTGCATATTTTACCACATCTATACCATGCATATTGTCAATAAAAATATGATTTTTAATCTTCTTCTCACTATTTTTGCAGGTCTACATCTGAAATGAGAAAAGGCCCAAAATCTCTTTAATTATCAAGAATTAAAGGAGATTAATCAAAGCCCAAAAGAGAGCCCAAGTTTGAGCCCAGGATCTGGAGAATTCTACGCGCCAGCTCACTCTTCCAGAAGGTCCACGTGGCTAACAAACTTGTAACAAATTCTCAACAGAAATCTGTTGTTCAACGGCCTCAGCTTTGCCGCGCTTTGCCGCGCCTACGCGGCAAGATCTGGGCCGTTGAGCCCCAGATTCCTGCCACCTGTCTGGGTTCGAGAGAATTCTCTCTGAGGCCTATAAATACTGCACCAGGGCCTTTGCAAAAGGGAGAGGAGAGATTAGAGATTAGATGCTTGTATTTTGTAGGATTTCTCTCTAGGATTTTTGTAGTGCTCTAGATCTTCTTCCTCCCTAGAAATTCTGTAAAGAGAGAGTTTGTAAGAGAGAGAAAGCTTGTGTATACCAAGGTGTGACAACTTGTGAAGCAAGGATTGATCCATTCTCTTCTCTCTTCTCTTGCATTTTCCAGTATACTTGCTTTCTTTAATTCTAGCTTTACTTTACTTGCACTTTAATTCATGCTTTGCTTTTCTTTTCTTATGGCTAGTAGCTAACTTTTCTAACATGAACTAGCTAACCACTAACCTTGCTAACTACTAACTCATGGGTGATTGTTATCTTTAATCTTGCAAGTTGTATGGTCTTCTCTTCTCCGATGGGTTACTTTCATTGCTTGGCAAGTTCTTGTTGTAATTCCATATGATTCATGTGTGCCTCATTTAGAGCCTTGTCTTTAGAACAAGTGCCTTGATGGAACATGGAGATGGATCACCAACATATGCTATTTGTTGTACAACTTCTTTACTTCAATTAATGAATGTTGTATCTTCTTCCTTAGCATCCTTGAGTGTCGCTCTTTTGATTCCATTATTGAAAGTCTATCTTGTAGGCCAATGACATCTATGCGTCTACAAGACAAGTCCAAGAGTGATCACCCGTCATTCAAGTGGGAAAGTAATTAGACCAACACGCAAGACAAATCTATGCCGATGAATCAACATGAGGCACGCATTCATTATCACGGAGTTTAGTAAGTTTTGGCAAGGTAGTAAGGTTAGCTAGTCATGGTTTTCTCCACCTTCAAAGTCTTCTTCAAAGTTTTCTTTCTTTTAGTTTTAATTCCAAAAGCAAATCTCTTCTTTGATTTCTTTTCATTTTCCATCATGAACAAAGCCACCATTCTTTCATTTCTTTTTTCATGTTTTATTCATTCTTTTAAGACAAAGAAGAATCTTCATTTTCTTTTCTTCACTACCAACCGTAACGCTTCCATCGCAAGCTCTCCCTGAGAATCGACTCGGTATAGCCCATGCTATAACGGAGATAGGAAAGGGTACATTAATCATTTGGAATACATTTGTGGAGTGATCAAGCACTTGAGGTTGAATCTAAACCTTATCTCTTTTTATTGAATATATTTTGTGTGCAAATTATACTCCACAATACAACACCTTTCCCGTCTAAATTAGTAGTTAGTTAGCCATGCAATGGTGGAGTTAGTTATCCATGGTAAGAAAGAAGCACAAAAAGAAAAGAAGTAGAAAGAAGGTAAGAAGTAGAGAGAAGGTAAGTTACACTACAAAGGAGAGAAGTAAAGAGTAAAAAGAGTTACACTACAACAAGGAATTAAAAGCAAATGAAAACACAAGCAAATGGAAAGAAAAAAAGAGAAGTAGTACTTGTATTAGCTTGTCACCCTTCAAATACAACACTTATACACTCTCTCTCTTTCACTCTAATGGCTAAACTAAAACTAGAAGAAGCAACTAAAGCAACTATAATTTCTAGCAACAAAACACAAAAATACAACTCTATTTCTGGATCTGCTTCAACTGAAGACCCCTGGGGGGTATTTATAGGCACCAGGGGAAAGGGGGGTCAGTGGGTGACCCATGCCCCAAAGCACTGGCACGTGCGCGCCAAGATGGCCGCGGAAACGCGGCCCGACCGCGTTTCTGCGGCCAAGACAGGGCTGCGCGCGCCAGCGTTTGGGCAGCGTGCTGCTCAGACTGTCTCCTTTCCATTTGATCTCCTGGATTCGCGATTTGACACCTTGGGCTGACAAAATCTTCACTCTAAAGTCAATGGCTAATTGGTAGGCCTTTAATCACCAATTAAATGGTAATTTAGGTCTTCTTCTTCATTTGCACACCATGGACCTAGGATCAAGCAAGCAAGGTTTTATTAGAAAAATTTTACATGAAATAAATATGAGAATGTGATGAAAATTATGCAAAATTAGAGACTAATCACACCCCCACACTTATCTTTTTGCTCGTCCCGAGCAAAACAAAAATAAGAAAATTATTATACCACTTTCGCAGGTGACGCGATTGCACTGAGCATGTGCAACAAGCCTTTAAACCTTTAGGTTTCCCTATAGGAGGAGTGTTGTCTCTTGAGGGTTTTCTGCGAATTGCACCACAAAATCCAGTAAGTAAAGAAAAGAAGTTAGTTTGTTAGGAAAATTTTTTTTTTTTTTTATGAAAAAGAACTTTCAATCATCTAAGTAAAAATGACCGAATGATGTAAGAATTAGGTTTAACCCTCATAAGTCCTCTTATACTTTAGCCTTCATAAAAGAAGAAACTATGGTTTTTCTTTAAATTTAGAAAGGATCTTGTATTTCTAACTCATTCTTTTATTTTGCTTTAGATAGATATGCATAATGTGTAAGTGTGATGTGCTTGGGATTTTTCAACTCAACTTTGAATATCATTTAATTTTATTAATATTTACTTATTATTCTTGGTTCCATTAGGCTTTCTACTTCACTTATGTAACACATATCAAAACCGATGACTCCCAAACCAGATGGTCTTAGGGCACCAGGTGGAAAAAACACCCTTC